>JAUZSX010223770.1:0-15725 GCA_034780655.1 Idiosepius hallami
CATGGGTGCCATATTTAGTGATAGTTAGTTCAAACTGCATATGAACACCCATAGGTGCGAAAATACACTAATACCGGATTTAGTATAAAAAAGCATTAGAAATTAATATAGGTAAAACATAAACTATGTTCCGATATAATAGGCTTACTTAATAACCTTAGGGGCAAGTCTCTAGCAAAGCTGAGCAATACTTCTATTAAATACATATAAATCTTGAATGTTGAATTTATATCCTACCAGATTTCCCACTCACGCAGTGCCAAGTTCAAGTACTACTCATATAAATATGATACTTCAAACGAAAATTCATATTCTTATAGCATGGACCTCCCTAATTTGTGGCAGGTATTCATCTCTTCGTATTTCATTTATAAAAATGTGACCTTAAGCATTCGTGACTTTTTCACAATGGATAAGTAGTGAACTTGACATTCAACACACAAAAAAAACAAAAAAAAAACAGTATTTCTTCTTTCTCTTTTCCTCTCTCCTTCACCTCTGTGTACACAACTTAGATTAAGCTTTCTTTTGAAAAAAAAAACAACCCCCTCCCACAAAAAAAAGCTGAACAACTGGGGTAGTTATAGGAATTCTTGTTAAACAAATCGGTTCTGTAGCCTCTGAAATATTTTAATTAGATTTAGATTAAAATGATTAATCTATCAATCAGAAATAATTAACTAGATTATAGAAAATAATGAAGAGTTTAAAAGATAATACTAGTTTTTTTTTTTTAAATTCTGAATATACTTTTTTTTTTTAACGTGGAAGGTGGTACACATAATGTGTGGAGCAAAGAAGAAAGACATGATGGTTGACATGGTTTTATTAAAACAAGATAAGGCACTGCCTCATTATTGCCCATTCCAGTGCACAAGAGGCGAATATCACAATGCTGGAGTGCTGTTCACTTAATACACTTTGATCACCATGTTCATCATCATAAAGTCTACATCTAACCAAGATAAATGTTTATTTATTTCAAATTATGTATATTAAAATCCTATGATTAAATTTACTTTGTGTTAAATTTCAATAAAAACTGTTAAGATAACTAAAATTATGGAATTGCTTTTCGTAATGCTTGATAACAGGTGTAATCAAAAGTATTTTTTGAACTATTGTCCTCAACTTTATTTTCATTTGTTGTACTATGTTTCAGTTGAAATGATCTTCAACCTTCTTCAGGTTTATCAACCTTTATACCCAGTGGTGCATTGGGCAGCAAATTTGTATTTTCTGTTTCTGTAGCATACTTGTTTTTATGAGAAAGAGTCGCTAGCTTTATGCTCAGCCCCCAAATTGGAGGACCTTTTGTAGGCTTTTGAAATCATTGTTGCACTCATCTAGATAAGTTACTTTTCCAGGTTAACGAACTCCATTTGCCTGAGGCAGCTAAAGTTAGATGCAATGGTTTTGACTGGGATTTGAATTTGTGTGATACGATTCTATAGTCTGAGCTTTTACCAATGCTTCCATCTCACCATCTCTTCTTTGGGTATTATAAAGTTATTTATATTGTTTTTATAACTATCTTTCCTTTTTTAAATTGAACTTTGGTTTTATTTTTTAAATTCATCCGTTAAAAATAGAATCTACAAAAAAAATAAGCACAAATGAAGAGCTTAAAGAAAAATAAAATCCATTCAAAAAAGTATTTTAACATAAAACCAACATCATTTAAAAAGAAAAAAGATGTTTATAAAAACGATATGAATAACTTTATAATACCTGAAGAAGGTTGAAAGTTACTTTGACTAAAATGTATGTACGGCTAAGTCACATTGGAGACCCCAGTTTTTGCTAGATCAGCAAAGTTAACCTATGACGAGCTTGTTCAGTACTAAGATGGGTGACCACTCAAGAATATCAGGCAAGTCGACAGTTCATGGTAGGATCAATCAAATGCATTATGCATTTGAAATGAAAAAAAACCTTCCTTTTCTCCAAACCTCACAACTGACCAACAACAGTAAAAAATGTCCTCGATTAAAGTTACCCCTGAGGGTGAGGACTGGGAGTTTCAGTTTAATCTGAGATGGTGAAAACTCTATAACGGGGAAGACTGATCCTCGCTCAGACTGGTGAGGAGAGATCTGTCTGTTCAACAACAACAACTGAAATGTAGTACAACAAATAAAAATAAAGATCAGAACAATAGTCTGAAAAACACATACAAAATTATGAAAATTCATGAGATATACTAACCTGGTATGTTAGGCGCATTGCCCTGTATACTATATATATATAAAAAAAATTTTCTGTAAAGAAATTACAGTTTGGTATATGATAAATATACCAGATGAGATAAATTGGGGGTCTCTACTAGGCTAAAGCTAATTTAGAACTAGTAAACAGTGACTATAATTGTGGATTTGTGAGTGACATTTTAAATTCCTGGCACAGGTTAAGATCCACTGTTTTCATAGTGATCATTTGTTGAATTTTTGTACCGGGTAATAAACAGTTAATCTAGCTAAATAACTGCTGAGATTATTCATGCAGTTTCATGCACTGCCTAACTAGCTGTTATGGGATATGAAGCATCAAGTACTTGGACTCTTTGGACTCTTCCGCACAACATATAATACCTAGCACGGAATGCTCTAGGAAGAAGAAGCAGCAGCAAGTGACTAGCTTGTACAAGCAATAGCTTGTTCCAGTTGTTATGTTTTTGTTGATACAGGTTAGTGGAGGTTAGTATTAAGCAAAAGGAACGAGCATAGAGAAACACGTCTATATGTTTTCACATGTTTATTAAGACTGAGGAAACTGCTATCACGTCATGTGACCGGAAGTATACAGAACGATGGGAAGGGAGATGAGTAATTATGATCAAGGGGGGATAAGTCATGTACATACGACACCAGTCTCCCTTTTCTCTGTACCTTTATTTAAATACATTTCCTATTACACTTAATACCAATGTCTCTCTTATTTCTTTAATGGGCACCACAACACTAACTTATTAACTTTACTTATAAATTCTATTTAACTATCTAAACCTTAATAATAAATTTGTTTCAAGGAGACCACCTAAAATGGCTGAATTAAGATATTTCAATACATTTCCTATCATACCTCTTACCAATGTTCTGTCTTATTTCTTCAATGAGGAAAACAACACTAGAATTTCTGAATGAAAATTGAACTTTTGTAAATACAGAAGTTTCAACTTGCATATATTCTAACACATTCTTCCCGTACAATATCAATGCAGTAAATAAAACTAAAGTATTTTATTAAAAAGGATTGGTTCTTTGAAACAGTGGGAAAAGATTTGACTCCATTGGAATGGTAAAATTCAAAATATGATATTTACTTGGTTAAGCACCAACCCAAGTTAGACACAAGGCCATTTTTATGTGCTCTGTATACCTGGGATTTTTTGCATTCAGTGTTGCTCTTCACCTTGATGAGCTTCTCTCCCGAGTTGACGAGCCCCATCTGTCCGTGTTAGCTAAAGGTAGATGCAATGAATTTGACCTGGATTTGAACTTGTGTATTACAATTCCAGAGTTCAAGAATCCATTCATTTGAAGTTATATATTTTAGAAACACAAATTAACCTATAAATGAATTATCTCAAAATAATCTTTTTCCTCCCCTCAAAAATAATAAAAGAAAATCAACTACCTTCAAAAAACAAACAAAAGATCAAAAGCAAAACCTAAACAAGCAAAAACTGTAAAACAAGTAAACTAGGTAGAGTTTTAAAACTGATTTCAGCATTGAATGAAATAATGAGAATCAATATCCTGGTAAAATAAACCAATCGATGAATAAATGAAATTTTCTCATCAGTTTTTTTCTTCATTCATTGTTATTGAAAGACAGAATTTAAAGCATTGGAAATAAGTGAGTCTTTGATAATCTAGATTTATGAACAAATAGCTTCAAACTTTCATTTGATATCTAAATCCACTTCAAGATTTTAAACCAAACATTTTGGTTTCGGCTTACCCTTCACATATAAGTCAAATAAGACCACCATCCCTCTCACTACAAGCTCTACAATATCACTAATCATGGCACTAATCCTTGTTTGGCTGAGTCTTTTTCTAAACCTTAATCATAATAACCCATTTACAATAAACTTCAATTTGTACAAAACATTGTGTGCGACCATGACTACAGCTCTGACTGGCAATTTGGTTTAAATTTTATCAGCTGTTGGGAAATACATTTATTTCTACCAGACTTACACACAAATCTTTTCCTCATTTGATTCTTTATACTAATTTGATATTACCATTTGGGCATTTGATGTGGCCCAGTGGATAGGCAGTCAGACTTCGGAATCTTAGTATGCAAGTTTGAATCCAAGTTGTTACGTTAATGTTGACATGTTGACTTATACCCTTGGGGAAGGTACGAATTCCTATCTTCCCTCCAGCTATGGATTAAATAATGCAACTTGTGTTATTAAAAAAAAAACTATGGCTCTGAGTGACTAGTTGATAATTTTGCTAAGTCAGGATCCAAAGGTAAAGGCCAAAAAATTGTTGTGTGTGTGTGTGTGTCTTCTTTTACCCTAAGATACCAGGGCCGATATATTGGCCCTTTAGGATTTAAAGGATTAAAAATATCCTAACCCTCTCACTTCCAATTTTTTCAGCAATCAACTCTTACTGCATTTAAAATGAAGAAAATGTGTTCACAAAAAACTTGTGATTTCTTAGTAATGATTAAATTATAATTATTTATCAAGAAATGACTTATGGTAAAAAAAGGAATAGGCCTATTTTTTTTTTTTTATCAAAGTTCTGTCTCAACTTAGAATATTGACAATTGAAGAATAATATCTTGTGGCTAGGAATTTATTATTTATCTTGCAAATTGATGCCAAGAAGCTTTTTTGTAGCATTTCCGGATTATTCATTTCTTGAATTTCTCAGAGGAAAAAGAAAGTCCATCAATGTCAATTTCTTGGCGTTTAACTTGCTTTCCTAAGTATAACATGTCAAGTCTAACATTCATCAAATAATAGAACATTTAGCACCAGTGCTATTTGAGATGGTCTTGGTTGTAACAAGTAAAGAATGTTTAGATTTTCCAAACCAATCATTTTAATCATTTTGTGGTTAACATAAAGTTTATAACTTAAATATTTCATTGTTATTTGGAATCCTTCAGATGAGCATTTATTATTTGTCTACAGAGTTTAATCATCTAAAAAAGCCAGAGATACATCAGTCAAATGTTGTGAATAAAATAATCAAGATGAGAACAATAGTCCAAAAAATTTAAATTGTTAAATTTTAGATTCTAGATACTTTGTGAAACTGGAGAATTGTCAGTAGTGCAGTGGATAAGAACGAATTCCCTTAGTCCCTCCAGATATGGGTTAAACAGGTAGAACCTACGTAGGCAAACAATTGGAATCAGAATCATTAATCAACATTTTCTTGGAAATGGAATCTGTATCAGAAAAAATCTTAAACTAATTTTTTTTCTCATTTAAAACAGTATACACCGATCACCTGCTGCACAGCCTCTATGGCATTTAATTGTAAAAAATTGGGAAAGGAGGCCTATTGCTTTTTTGGTCCAAAGGCCTATAATACTTTCAGTCCAGTTTTCAAGCCCTTCCATCTCAGCTATGTAGCTGTTTATTTTTTCTTTTTCAATTACAAACAATTTTAAAGTATAATGTTTTTAAAATGCAGGTTATGTTTGTTTACAAGATGAGATCTTATCACAATCTGAAAAACTATAAAAAAAACTGTCATGCTACATGCATATGGCATTTCAAGTTTTTACGTGAATAACAAAAAAATGCTTTAAAAAAAATAAATCACAGTTCATATTTTTTGTCAGATTCCTTTTGTCTTTAAGTTGATCAATTTGATTTTTTTTCATCTCCCTTCATTGACCCAAAGACTAATTTTCTTTTAATCTTACATTATTATTGCTGTTATCAATTATTGTAAAATTTTTCATTCAAATATAATTATTTTATATCTTTGGATTTTTTTTGTTATTATTTTATTCCTTTATATGCTTTACAATCATGTGCATTTCACCCACATTAAAGTCACCAATTTCTGAATATAATATATACAAGCTAATAAATCTATTTTGGGGGGTAAATTTAGTTTTATAAGACTGCATTAATACAGGATGAATGTCCAAGATATTGTTATTTATGGTATGTGTAACTAAAAAAAAAAGCTTGATTTTCATTAATAGTTACTGACTAGGGTGTCTTCATTGCATTCTATAGATCAACTAAGTTCAAAGGTTAAACAATCATTGAAAATAACATTGTTTTTGTTCACAGCTGGAGTTGTTTTGTTCAAAGAAGTCAATAATTTCTTTTGAGTCCAGAAGAAAAAGTTAAAAAGAAAAATATATTGAAATTCTATAATTCATTCATTATCCAGTTTATCTGAACAATTACACACAGAGATCAACAGCAATTAAGAATCAATGTCAGATTAAAGAGACAAGCAGCTTAGTTACTTTGTTATTTATTTTACTAACTTTTCTTCAGCTTGTCCACCCATTTTCTTTAGCAGTTTAAGCTGAGGATAAACCTAACTATGCATGCAGAATTAATACTCTTACAAAAGGTATGAATACTATTATTTCAACCCCAATCCTTTATTTATACATCAGAGAAGTGTTGCAGGAGGTAAAATCCTGGTTTTATCCCTTGGTCTAATCTATAATTAAGTGAATTTTTATTAGCATTAATTTCATTTTCATTTAAACAAACTATTTATAGAAGCTTCTTACATTTTTCAAACTACATTAGAATGAAAGCAGAAAAGTATTTAACACCAAGTATAATATTGACAAGATAAACACGGCTATCCTTTCAGGGTAAAATGGCACTCAAAAAAATTCCTTTTTACCAGTTTTTTTGCCTAGAAACAACTTACTATAGGTGCGTCAAATGTGTGTCATAGAACAGACATTTTTGCTGTCAGACATTATTACACAAAAATGTCTAGATTTTTGTAATGCATTTTTTTTACTATATGAGCTTTGTCCAAAAAATTGAAGTCAAGACTAAATTATCTATCAAAACCAATAGATTTTTTTTTACCAAGACATTAATGTAAGTTAGCCATGCTATACTTTGATAGGTTAAGTAATTGTTGGATTTGCAATAAGACAGACCATAGCTCAGCAGTAGAATGGTTGCATTCTTAGCCACAGGTTGTTGTTTCAATCCCGAGTGGGATCTGGGTATGTACTGCTGATAGGACTTCACAAGTATACTTCACAAGTATTGTCCAGTATTACTGTGTCTGGTGCAAGTTTAACAATTTATTGACAGTGAATTATATATTATCAAGTGCTTCTTTCTAAAAAATATATTGAAATGTCCATCTAGTTACTAAGTTGTACCACCAGTCGTGGCTGGGGTAGTCTACCAGTCTCATCTGACAATAGAATCAGTAGATTTACCAAGACACTAACGTAATTCAGCCGAGCTATACATTGATAGGTTAAGTTATTGTTGGATTTGCAATAAGACATACAATATATTATATTTATAGTTTACCAGTATGTTGACATGCAAAAAGTTGGCTATTGTAGATACATGTACTGCAAAGCTCATTTTGTGTGGGGGCTGTGATGTTGCTAAGCACAACACTGATGGTTCTAGAGTTTATGTATTATAGTTATCTCACCCCTTTTACTTATAAAGTGTACCAGGTTATATGGTGAATTATCTTTGAACATACATAAAGCACATGAGATTATAAAGTGAATTTAGCAAAAAAAAATGTCTATCAGATAAGTCAAACTCTTGAAAGAACAGTAATATCAAATGAAAATTATGTACACAAGAGACAAGTGTATCGGTTGAAATAAAATCAATAACATATATCATATGAGATGCCAGTAGAATTAGCCCCAAACAGAAGGTTTTCAAGTGTCACATATCATATGAAATTGGTTATGGGTCAGTAAGCACAACCAGCAATATGACATCAGGTGCATTGTGCTTTCTTCTGATAAAGTTTTAAGTTTTGCAGAATCTTTGAGATGAAGCTTGATAATTATTAGTACAATTATTTTTCAAACTGTTGTCCTCATCCTTATTATTGTTATATCCACAATTTTTTGGCCGATAAACCCTTCGGTCATCTTCAAGTGAGCTCTCTCAGGAACATTCTTATCATAATAGGGAGTTACAGAACTTAGAGTTTAGTCCTTTATTTAAGCCACGGGGGTAGCCTGCTCTTGTTCTGCTAACCATGACTGAGTAGAGTGTTAACTTCTTGGGGTTTTTTGGTGATTACTGCCTTTGAGTGGGATCAAAACTTATACCTTTAGCTTATTCTCACTTTGATCTCAACGCCTTTATCCGTTGCGCCACGGGGGGTACAAAGTTTTAAGTATTAGCTTGGGTTAGGCAGCATTTTATAACCACAGTAATTGGTTTGGATTTGAGCTTAGTAGGCTCAAGAGATTCATAACCTTTTCAATGGTATTTGTTTAAGGGAAAATCTGAATTCATCTATTGTTTTTGAATTTATATTAGGGTTCAGATGAGTTGTTTTGTTTGTTTTTTAAAAGAAAATTTTTTTTTTTTTTTTAAATTTCTTCGAAATTTTCTCCTCACAAAAAGTTGCTGTTTCTACAGTAACTGTAGAAACAGCAAAACAACTAAGATTATCAGAGAACACTTTACCTCTGAGATAGATTTATTTATGTGAACAACCATAACCAACCCTGCAACCCATGTACCCAATAACTTTAGAAAATTTAATGATGGCATATGTTCTTTTTGTTCTTTATTAAAATCTAATTATCAAACCAACTTCTAAGACTTATCAAAGACAGCAGCTCATAATTGCAATTTACAAAAGAGAAGTTTTTAAGTACAGTCATAACAGACTATTATGGATTCCATCAAACTTAATTAACACTTTGATTTTGAGCAGAGTCAGGAGGAAAAGGAATGATAAGAACATTAGCCTTTTATTTATCTCCCTTTTTTATTGATGCTATGAAAAAGTAATTTAATTTGGCCAGACTGATTTGACTATTAATATTGGCTTTTGTAATAATTACTTTATTATCTGTATAAAATTTATAACTTAAGCCAGAAAAATGGCTCAAAATATGTAGAAAAATTAAACCAAATAAAGTATGTATTAGGAAAATAGGAAGAAATTTAATGGGTAGCAAAAACCAATATTTGAAAGAAACAACAGAATATGGGTATTAATTATCATTATTAAATAAATAAATTTATAGCACATTTATTCAGAGTTAAGACCATAATAAACATTTACATTCTGTTTTTTTAAATTTTGAATGCATATGTCTTGATGATAGTTTTAATAAAATGAAACATTAAGATATCATTTAGTTTAATAATATTATTGATTTTTCAAGAATTGATTTTTGTTGAACAATAAATAGATATGTCTATAATAATAATATTAGGATAAAGATCTAAAAACAGATTTTGTCAGAGAAAAGAGTATCATACAAACCCAAAAGATCTCGCAAAACAGACAGAAAAACAGCATCACTCTTTTATTTATAAGGAGATAAGTAATCTTTGTTGACAGATTCTGTCATGAGAGGGATATATTCTGTCTTAATAGACCATTCGATGCAACAAAAACTAAATTTAAGCATCACTGCCACGGACATTTAGGCTTGATAAAGAGTTTCTTTTGCTTATGTTTAGTTTAACAGAAAACTGACCTCTTCTTTTGAAATTCGAATTCCTACACGTTTTTTCGATCAATATATCGTTTGACCTTTATCACAAAAAAAAAATGTCATGTTGACTTAAGAACTGCAACAAAATTCTTGTTTGATTCGAGAAAAATAAAGATGAAAACAAACTCAGTCATTGGAAAATAGATTTGATTCATCAGAGTTGTGATCAAAAAAAAATATTCTTTTTATCAAGAACATAAATCAAAGAAAAATGCATCCAAAGCAGCAAAGGAAAATATCATGGCTAACATTTAGGGTTAGAAAATCATGATATGTAAATTTTAACTCCAGTTTGTCTATTATATTAGATTTTGTATGAACCCTTTTGATCCTAAAGGGACGATATATCGGCCTTAGTAATCTAAGGCAAAAAAGGCATAAAAAGATTCAACCCTGATATGGTCTTCTAATAGAACGGCTCTGGGTGACTAGTTGGTAATTTTGCTAAATCAGGGTCCAAAGATGAAAGGCCGAAATATTGGTGTGTGTGTGTGTCTTTTTTTGTCTTAGCTCCCCAGAGTTAGTATATAAGCTCTTTAGGGTTTTTTTCTAAGTCTTTGTGGCTTAATGCTTATCTGTTGGGTAATGAATTCTTGATAAACTAGTTAGAATATCAGTTTGTATTCACTTTTCTAAATTTGTTAAATACTCATAGCACAGTGGCAATATTTTGGCATAAAAAATATTGAAAATGAGTTCAAACTCCAGTCAGGCATTTATTTTTCAAGTGTTGTGGACAACATTAGAAATAAAAACAAAAGTCCATAATTCTAAACAAAGCAGAAGCAAGCAGCAATAAATTAAGAAAGTGTTTCAGTTTTAATCCAGACACAATGAATTAGTACATCTATTTTTCAGACATTTTTCTTCATTTTTATTACTGTTACTTTCACTATCTTTTGGATGATGAACCTTTTATGTGACTGAACTGGAGAACTTTCTTGTAATTGGGAACATTTGACTGATTTAATCCAGAGGTAGATTGCTCTCATTCAGTTAACAATAGATAATATAATTTATTCTTTAATTTTCAATCCATAAAAATATTTTTGAATGGATAAGGTAATTCAAATACAAACATTTATACATTATTTCGTAATTTTCTACAATGAAACACCAGTTTATAAATTAAACTTTGAAGTAATGTAAAAATCATTGAAATTAAGAGTGAGGAGGAATAAAGAGGAGGTTGAAAGTAGAAAAATTTATTTTAGGGAAAAAAATTTCTGTTTTTTTCTTTTTTTTTTGGGGGGGGATAATGTTATTTTTGTTTATTAATTGGTAAAATTTCTCATTTAGAACAGTGATTCTCAACGTGGGCCCTCAGGCCCACAAGTGTATCTGAGGAATTTTGAAATGGGCCTGGAGATTTAATTAGGTCTGGAGTGGGCCCCAAAGAAAATATGTGGGGTTTGAGACGGGATTTTCTGCAACAAACGATTTACTCACAAAAAAACGCAAACAATTGCAGATTAAAAAGAGGAGGAGACTTACGCTTGAGATTGAACCAAGGTCTGGAAATTCAACTTGACAAACTGATAGATAGACATCAAGAGCAGTGTAGTCATTGACATTTTAATAACATTTCTTATGTTAATAAAAATACTTCTTTGTTACTCGAAAGTTTTATTAAAAGGTAATGGGCCTGAGATTTCTCTTGACACTGAAAATGGGCCACAGGGGAAAAAAGCTTGAGAAGCACTGATTTAAAACACCATAGGACAATGTATTTTCTTCAACCTACTTCTATTCCCAAAATGTTTGAATATAAAACTGATTTTAAACTACAATTGAACAAAAAATAGAAATAAAAGTAAGAAGTGGTTAGCTAAGCCTAGTCTTTATAAAATATGTGCATACTACAAATACATTGAAATGAAAATATTTTTGAACCCCCCCACAAAAAAAATTTAAAAAATAAAAAGACAAAAAACAAAAAACAACTATACATTGCAAAACTGTTTTTTTTATTATTATTGTTATTTTTTCAAATAAACGGGGTTTGTAATATTATGAGTCTGGTAAAATATGTTTTATAAATAGACAGAGAGAGATAATCCCATTTTTTCTTGCTATCTTTTAGAAGCAAGATCTTACAAAATTCAAAGCCTGCTATTCAGATATGTTTGTTTATTGAAACAAGGAAAGCATACACCACATCTGTCCAAGGTCAACTGGTTGAGCTGTTCTTCCTTTCTTTTTTTATTATTAGAAAAAATACAAAATATTCAATAGAATGTTGCTTTTCAACAACAACAAAAATATAAAGGAATGTCTGAAGCAAAAATGATAAAATAATTTTCTTTTTATTTCTCTAGCCTTTCCCTAGATAATCTAAAGAATGTGTGTAGAGCAAAATTCAAAACGAAAATATGTCAATTCCTGCGATTCCTCCAGTTTCCATAACTGTTCTATTGCAGATTAAAAGAGACTAGAGTATTGCATTTTTGTTTTAAATTTAATTTATTTTTATTTTTATTTTTATATAATGCTGTGTTAGTGTTGGCATAAGATGGGGATTTATCAGTGTACAATATTAAAAAAAGCAGAAAGCAGAAATATTTTTTGCGTTTTTTGTAGAAACTTTCTTTAATGCCTAAGATGGAATATGGTTTCATTTTTGATTACATAACCTTGATTTTATAACCAGAAATGTAGGCAATTAATGAAATTTTAGACAAATCAAATTTTTTATGAAAAATGATAATCACAAAAGTTCACCAAAAAGAAAAATCATTTAATGAAAATTTAGCTTGAAACAATTTGATTTCAAACTTGGGAGTCATTTTAAATTCTTTTTTTGATTACTTTTTCTTTTATTGCCGTCAGTCACTAATAGACCAGTTCTTTTTCTTAAATGATCTGTGGCATTCTATAGAGGCAAAGTGACAGCAAATCTTTTTATAATGGTCCAGTATGTTTTGTTCCATTCCAGTCAGAATGCTTAATACCATAGGATCCTTATCTTGGTATAATGTCATCACATTGCTGTGATATGCTTTTATTAAAGAATATTCCTGTCAAAACCCTTTTCATTTGGGCTGTGACAAGAATATTCTTTGATAAAAGCATATTATCACAGCCCTACTAATAAATAAAGTCAAGTAACAACAAGAATATTCTTTAATAATAGCATATTTTTATAGGCTAAGCCATCACATCGATGCCAGTATGAATGAGTTGTCTAGCCCTGTTGGGGTTGTGGATAACCAGTTTACAGAGGCAGACTGAAGCTTTAAAATGGCCCGGGCTTTATCAGCAGAATGGCCTATCTCACTAAAATAGGCCTAAAGTAGCAACTTTTTTTTTACATGTTTTAGGATATATGAAAATTTTTTGAATATAACAGACTTTTCATGTGCTATTTCTTAGCTTAAGCTAAGAAATATAATATGGAAAGTTCTTACCCAAATGCTCAAGTGGCCAGTCCACCACTGCCAGTCTATATTTCTGGATGATTCTTGTACATCTTGGTTAAATTGTAGAACAAGTGGCTTCTCTACTACAGCAATAGCTGCCTTCCTTGGAGTATGAAGTGAAATCCCAAACAAGTCAAGGCAACTTTAATTCTTAAATTAATTTAGATTAAAGTTTAATTAATTCAACTAATCTATTTTACATATTAACAAGTCACATAAATTTTCAACTAACTAATCTAACCTACTGTAAAAACTTTTCATTCATTAATTGTAGCTGACATCATTATGGATCTTTTTTTTTTTCAGGCTAAGTCTATTCTTAAAATCTCATTATTTTCTACATTCAGTCAGTATACAAAGGAAAGCAGGGAAGTCTATTTGGCCTAATGAGTAGGCAGTCAGGCTTCAGAATCTTAGTACAGGAATTCAAGTACCAGTTGCTCCATTATGTTCATAATTGGACTAACATCCATAGGAAAGGTATGAATCCCCACATTCCCTCAAGCTATGGGTTAAATAGCAAACATTGTGTTATTAAGACTAATACCCTTGGGAAAGGTATTTATCCCCACATTCCCTCAGCTATGAGTCAAATAGCCAACATTTTGTTATTAAGACTAATACCCTTGCGAAAGGTATGAATCCCCACATTCCCTCAGCTATGGATTAAATAGCCAACATTGTGTTATCAAAATAAACTGTGTATACATAAAAGGATTGTTCTCGGCATTAAATGACCTTAAAGAGGTTGATATCCCGTAAAAACACAAAACAAACAAACAAACATACAACAACATCACATGCACCCACAACTTTTACATAGTGCTTGTTTATTATTCCTCCAAACCAACTGATAAGTCCCGAGGTCTATTAAACCGGCTCATACTTCTAATAAAATTATATTCGCCCGCCTCTTTTATATAGAGCTTGTTCAATATTCCCCGAAATCCCAAGGTCTACTAAACTGGCTCGTACCTATAACAACATTAAATGCGCCCACCCCTTTTATAAAGAGCTTCTTTATTATTCCCTAAAACCAACCAAGTCCCGAGGTCTACTAAACCGGCTCGTACCTATAACAACATTACCCAATTATATCCACCTCAGTCGAAATCCTAGCCACCCGAGACTACTCAAGGGGGTCAGCCCTCTTTTTTTCTATTTTTTTTTAATACTTAACCCAATTTGATCTTTCTTTTTACATTGAAAAAAAGAAGGGAGAGAGAGAGAGAGACATACAAAGCTTTCCCAACCTTCACTAGAGGGGACCACCCCAGGTCGAGGGGGGGTGAAAGATTTTTGTTGGCTTTTATTGTTTTGTTTTGGTTTTTTTTTAAATATTTCTTTGGTCTCATTTTTTGTTTTATTTTTAATTGATTTTATTTTTATTATCATCATTATTATTATTATAATTATCAATTTCATTATTATTATTATTATTAATTTCATTATTATTATTATTATTATTATAAATTTCATTATTATTATTATTATAAATTTCATTATTATTATTAATTTCATTATTATTATTAATTTAATTATTATTATTATTAATATTAATTTCATTATTATTATTATTAATTTCATTATTATTATTATTATTATTAATTTCATTATTATTATTATTATTAATAATTTCATTATTAATTTCATTATTATTATAATTATTAATTTCATTATTATTATTATTAATTTCATTATTATTATTATCATTATTAATTTCATTATTATCTTTATTATAATTATTATTCTTAATTTCATTATTAATATCATTATTATTATCATCATCATTATTAATTTCATTATTATTATTATTATCATTATTATAATTATTTTATAGTTAAAAAAAAAAGGATATAAAATAAGTTTTGAAAAAAAAAAGAAAAAATTAAAAAAAAAAAGAATAAAAAAAAAACCTGGTCGGTGGGGTTGGCGGTGAATAGCAAAGGGGAGATAACTCTTTCTATCTTCTAGCCACCCTTTCCTGTCATGTGTTCCTTACCCCCAAATTTTATGACATTCTTTTTTTTTAAACTTGTTGAGGGGTGCAATTTAGGGGAGGGATCCAGCCATCACAAAAAAATTAATATATATTAAGCGTAGACACGGAGTCAACAGCCTTCGGTGACTGTCAGTTTCTTCCCTGCTCAGTCTACAGACCAAACGCTTTCGGTGTGATAACTGTCAGTTTCTCGCCTGCGCGGTGATCAGACCAAAAGCTTTCGGCCTTATGACTGTCAGTTTCTCGCTTGTGAGGTCATCAGACCAGAAGGCAGCCAGTTTGTTTACGTACGTTTAAATAGTTTCGGGCCGGAAGTGAGTTGTGTTGTATGATGGGGGTAAATATAAGAATAATTATAATTAAAAAAAAAATTACGAGGCAAGAAACTGACAGTCACCAAAGGCCGTTGACTCCGTGTCTTCGCTTAACTAATATACACGCTCTATCACTGATATTGGGCACTCTAACTATAAATATAAGCAAACACACTCTGCAGATTAATACACACACACACACATATATATATATATATATATATATATGTGTGTGTGTGTGTATATACAAGATTGATATTAACCACACTTTTTAGGGTGGTTACAGAACAA
>JAUZSX010223881.1:0-15724 GCA_034780655.1 Idiosepius hallami
TGTGTATATATATATATATATATATATATATATATATATATATATATATATACACACACACACGCGTGCGCACACACACACACACAGATATCCAAAGACATATATGCATACACAAATCACATACTCTTTTCTGATTTTGGATGAGTATGTTGCTAGGATGTACTCGAACCATATTTTGTAGATATAATTCTGTGCCTGGTTCTAACACAATCAACTTTTTTTAATATTAGAATATAAAAGGATGCATGAATCTGAATTGGAATGTAACTTGGCTTAAAACAATTATCACTTCCGATACTCTACCACTGCTACAAATAGGTTGTGAGGAATGATAAATGACAGGTGTACCAACCAAAAAATGTCAGGCATCACTGTTACTTAGTAGAAATCCTTCAAATCATTCCAAGACATGCTGCCAATGCCAGGCTAGTCTCACTCTGAGCAGTATTTTCAAAGACATTCCATACCAAATTATTTTAAGACAGTACGATAAAAAATAAAGAAATCAAGAAAGAAAAAATCTAAGCCAATCTAATGTTTTAAATGTTAAACTTCCCCCCCTTCAGATGCTCCTAAGATAGAACTCAGTAAGTAAAAAAGGAACTTAGAGGAAATAAATCCAAAAAATAATGCCAACAATGTTATTCATCTTATTTAGAGATAAATGTTCTTTTATTTTGATTTGTTAGTTTTTAGGGTTTTGACATCGAAGAAGAAATAATAATTTGCCATTAATGTAGACATATTTCCTAATTTAATTTGTATAATAATCGTTTTGTTTCTTAATATGAAATACTCATTTATTTCTTTAAAAAAAAAATGTTTTAAAAATTATAAACCACTGGAAGTATTGCCTGGCTTTGCCTGGGTATCATCGGCTTAATTCCCGTTATTAATTATATCGGAAATCAGTTAATGCCTTTTTTTTTCAACCAAATTCATTTCTAATGGTATTTTTCTGCTATCATTTAAATTATTTTTATATCAAAATTCATTTCTAATGCTTTTCTCTAATGTAGTTAAGGAAGTCTATTATATAGAAAGGCAGAACTGTACATGAGCAAATTCTAGTGGTCAGAATCTTTTTTTTTTCTTAATAAATTTGGCTTCATTTTTTCAAAAGCTTCAGAATGTAGGGGCTCATACAACACCAACAATCAGATATTTATAAATATATAGATTTTTCAATTTTCATAAGAATTGAATTCTTCAAATATTTTTACATCAAAACTGAGGAGACATATCTTTCCTCATTAGAAAAGATAAAAAGATATGCACAAAAATGACATTTTCAAGCTATTCATTTTTCTGTAGTATTAAAGGTTAACAAGGCAGTAGAAATCTTTAGTTTCAGAAATGCAAAGCAAAGTTGGTTACTAGACACTAATTTGTTAACAGTTGGTTGATAACATTCATACAAATGGGAAGAGTAAGAAAACTTGGAATTCTTATATTTAAAAAGAATATTGAACTAGAAGTGAACACAACAGAAGGAAGACAAGCAAAAAATAAATCAGTCTCAAAATTGAAAGTTTCTCCTCAATGAATTGTTCTCATTAATTCCTTTTTTTTTTACAATTTTATAACAACTTTATTTTGTAGACTAAATGCATCAATCAGAATACCATAATGGACTTCAAGGATTGATTAATTCTATCACATTTTTCTTTTCTAAAACATAGAATAGAAAATGAAATTTTGGTTTATTTCTATCACAACCACTAACAATATTATGTAATTGTTATAGTTTACTTGTATCTTTATCCAAAAGCAAATTATCAGATTTTATTCTTTTTTTTCTCATAGATGTATGTATTAGATTTGGTGATTGTTCCTCCATCATGATTTATGAAGAACATGATCAATGTTTGAACCCCGGATTTATTTTTAAAATTAAAAAAAAACAAAAAAACCCTGTTAAGAAACTAAACTAGAATTCATTTAAAATAAATTACTTTCTTTTAAGCAATATTTAAATGAAACTTATAATCAGAACTATTTTAACTGTGTTTGGTTGATTTTGTTCAATGACATATCAAACTTTTTAATTACCTTTGATAAAGGTATTTTTTTGTTGTTTTTTTCAAGAAGTTAGAATTTGTTGCATTAACTAATAAATTGAAACAGTCCTAACTTATAATATTAAATTCACACATTTATACTAATAAATCCTGTTGAAAAATCATATTTAAAAAAAAAAATTATACAAAACTATTCATACAAAAAAGCCCACATATTTTTAAGTGACCAGACAAAAAAAAATGGGTTGAATTTGGCTGGTGTTAGTTTCACAGCATTCAACCTTTTTGGTTATTTTATCCTAAGCAAAATCATTTTCCATTTTTTATGACATCAACAGTTTTAAAAACAATAGATGTAATATTTTATTTACAGCTTGTGGAAATGTGAAAGATTCTCACTTTTGCGATGGGTATTGACCCAAATTTGAACAAAACAGAGCAACTTGAAATAAAACTCATGGATTACAATTTCAAAGTCCAACTACTTATCCACAGTCTAAAGTGAATTTTAACTTAAAAAGACATGCAGCAAAACTTAGGTGAATTGTCATCAGTGAAAATAACCAAAGTAAATCTTAAATAACTAAAAGAATGTAGTTCTGATGTAAATTTTAATTTTTGTCCTTTTAATGTTTATTTTTTTCATATCCTATTAAAAAAATGAAGTATTAAAAAAAATTAAACTAAACAACAGATACAAATTAAATGTATCAGGAAAAACACTCATTTTATTCTTAACTGATTATTGAAAGAGTAATAATAAAAAAAAAAAATTCCCCAATAATCTTGGATTCAGGATCTAATGCATTTGTCCCTAAGCTATACATCTTCCTCTTCTTTGAAAATGAAAATTTTTTTTTTTTTTTTTTCTTAAGTGAAAATAATTTTGCAGGCAATGTTAAAAAAAACTTTTCTTTGGTAAGGATATAAAGTATATAACTTCAAAATTGATTTTGTGTAAAAGCAAACCTTCTGCTTGCAGGGTGTGTCTTTGGGTGTGTGGGGATGGCTGATGTGGGGTTAAACAACACAGATAATTGCCTAGTAAATTTAATGTAGACTAAATAGAATTTTGTATTTGTTATAGCTATAATTTTTTTTCTTTTCAGACAAGTCAACATAGAAGACATAATCCAAGAATCAATGGTAATTATTATCAATCAATATTTTGTATAAATACTAATATTCCACACTTATTAAGGTGTAAACTGCAGACAAAATATGAATAACACTGAAGTTTTTTTTTTTCATTTAATTACATGTCTAAAAAAATGGAGATTATTAAATTTTAAAATACTCTACACTTGGACTAAGATTACAAGGATTTTTTTTTTCAAATTTTCCAGAATAATCTAAAAAAATGATTTTAGCTTCAAGGAAACTACTTTCATCCATACCAAAAAGAAAAAAAGTTGCCACTTTATAATCTTTTCTAAAAAAATTTGTTATTGTTTAACTTGTTGGTAACACAATTTAAAAATCAAACTTCTTAGTTTTGTGTTAAAATATTACATTTATTTTAATAGTTACTGTTATGAAGACCTATCGTATTTAACAGCAATATTGACTCATCCAACCTCAATATCTTTTGCTCGATGGAGTGGAATTCCTGTACCATAGGAGACTACAACTGTTGTACTTGCCAACGGAAAGAACAATTAAAACCTACCACTACCTTCTATATATCATTTTTCGTTCTCTTACAACAATCACCTTTACCCTACTTACTGTCCAAGTCTTTCTTTCATGGGATCATAACAGTTATTTAATCAAGGTTAGGGTCATTGATAAGTTTAGATCTGGAACAAAAAAATTAAAAGAGAGATCTATGAAAATATGTTTTTAAAAAAATGATTGTTTAAGTTATCAAATGTGATAAGAGCCATGATATTGAGGGTACTATTAAAGATTCAAAATGGTGGATGACATAGTGTAAGGATATCAGTCATCAATATGACTAGCCCACTCCCCTTCCCTCCACAAAGACATAAATCAAGTGAAATTGAGATCAAGCCTTGACAACCACAACATGGTGAATAAACTCTTTAACAACACAATATAAGTATTTAGTTTAACCTAAGCAGGAGTAAAATCAATGTAATGATCAAATAAATTTATGTAAACTGTTTAAAGTTTTGACTGTTAAGAAATATCAGTAGACAGTATCATGAACCTAAAATGGGATCTTCAACTAGACATTTTATATAGCTTTCAATAATGTATATAATACACTAGAGGTTTTTATAATGGTAATAAACAAGAAAAAAAAATGATGTGTTTTAATGGAAACTAGAATAAAATCTAACAAATACAAAAGTGTATCAAAGTATAAAATTGTACATTAAATATCTTATAATATTTAATGTAAATGTGGTATCAAATCTTATGCAAGATTGTCAAATTGATCAGTCAGAGTTATTTTAGAATCCTACCTTATTTTTTTGTTTTTCTTTATACTTAGTCTTACAATACTTTCTAAAATAGTAAAGGAAAATAATTAAAGATTCTTGAATTTTAATCCAAACATTTTTAAAGGTTTCATAGAGAACTTTTGCAAGAGGAAACCAAATAAAATGAAAGAAATCATTGGTTTCAAGGTTTTAATATTCCACCTTACAAATCTAAGCAAGAATAACTAGTTTATAAATATGTATAGGTTCTTTAATTAAATAGAAATTAATATTTAGTTCTTAATGTGTTAGGATTTGAAATGATGAAAATTGAAAAAAACTTATTCAGAGTCTATTTAAAAAAATATATCTGTATTAAATTTCCAAAGCTGACATAATTAAAAAAAAAAGTTCTTGGGAATAGTGGTAATTAAATAGTGGTATTTATTTTGTTTTGTTTGTGTTGTAAATGTTTTATTAAATAAAACCAGAGTATATCCACCTAGATTTGAAACATTCCATGTATGGCCAGGAATATCATGGATTAGCTAATGCCTCAATTGGCATTTTATTGATTACTATAAGAGTAAAATTGTATTTATACTCTCAGTTTTTTCTGTCTTCCATCTTGACTGGATGAAATATTGACTTGTAGACTTTAGGTGGGTTTTTGGCCAATTTTGAATATCTTTGACTTGACTATAACTTGTTTTGTTTTTTTGTTTTTTTACCTGATATTCGCAATTTGACCTTCTTTTCTTTTCTCCTTAAAAGGATATTTCAAAATACCCTTTCTATTTCAAACTTGGACAGTTTTTGTAATCCACAAAAATGGCTTTACACTTTATATCAACCTATATATCATTTTACGAATTATATTGCAGAGTCAGTGTTTGTACTGATCCATTCTGACAGAGTGAAAATGTCATTTGAAATACATTGAATACATACATAAAGTACATGAAAAAAATTAATGTGAAACTTTAACAATAGTATTTCAAATGAATCAAAATTATAATAATTTTACTCTAATTACTTGATTTAACATCAAAATAACAATAAGAAATTTAAGATAAAATAGAATTCTAGGTCAAATCAGATTCAAAAGAACTGCTGCAGTAATGCCCATTTTATAGCAAACCAGAAAATAAAAGGGTCATAGTCACTTTTTGAACGCATAGAAGGAGTTTATTTATTCACAAAAAGAAAGCAAACAGTTGAAATAAAAAATACAAAAATTCTCAAACAAATATAAAATAGATGAAGTAAAAAATAAAAAGTACAATAGCTATAGTTTTGATTTCAACATATCAATTCTAAACATCCTTCTTAGTTTATTATTTCTATCAATCATATCTAAATTACATAAAATGGTAAATAAATGAACAATATTAGTCCCTGATAATGTCAAAACAATTCTTTTTAACTGGTTTCTTGAATCATGATGAAAATATTGAAAACTATACTCAAAGAATCAATGTGTTGATTCTTCTATTAAATTAGAGAACAGCTCACTTAATTATAGTTTGTATTCTGGATGACAATGGAAATCAATGGAAAAAGATAAAGAAATATATATCTATTGAAATGAAAGGATAATCAATATACAATACATAAATAAGTAAACAAATAAGAACAGACTTTGTCTGACAATCCTAATTTGATGTTCAATTAAAAAGTCACAAAATTTATACATAGTATATTTAAATGATTTTTTTAGTAAATTAACAGAACTATACTTTAAAGCTGTTTTTTGTGTTATTAGAAATGGAGATTGATAGACTATAATATAATAAGAAAGCTGTCTGTATGCTACACACATCAAATATAGAAATATAATACTTCTACTTAATAATATACTTTATTTCATTGGGTATTCAAATATTCTTAATTTCATAGTAAGAGATTATACTAGTGTATTCATTCTCTAGTGTATTCATTGTTTTGTAATTTTTTTTAAAACATTTTTATCTCAATTTTCTACTAAAGAAATCTTCATCTTTCTAAAGTTCATTAAATTTCTTGTAACTGAAATTAGTTATTGAGTCAAGATTTAAAAATATGACAAATAGTCAAGAAATTTGCATGGTTATAAATGCCAAACATCAAGAGTTAATAATTAGTCACAGACACTAAAATGACTATCAAATTTTTCTTATTCACTGACCACTTTAACAAAGATATCAGAATATATTTTACTAATATATATATATATCTGTAACAATAATATAGATAACTTTAGTATATTAATTCCAATTTCCTTGTTCTTAACTATCAAAAAACCTGTACATCATACAATATAATAATATTATTAGAAAATACTTTTTTTTTTCTTAAAAAAAACATAAGGAATAAAAATGAATCTTTCTTATTGTGTAAGTTAAGTTTACAAAAATATCCATTGATCTTTTTTTCTATTTTAATAGAAATGACTTCCATAAGAAAATATAATACACTGAATCTGTAAAAATACAGAAATGCAATTTTGTGTCTAGAATGTCTAAAGTTGGAAACTATCTTTGCAGAAAATATATCAAAATAATGTAGAGTAGCTCAAATTGAAAAAACAAAAAAAAAAAAAAACAAATACATCATCTATTTTTCAGAAGGAAACCATATCCAACCAAATAAGTAATTAGTGTAATTCTTTATATATCAACCAATGAGCAAGGAAAATATCCAATTGGTATGTAGAAAAAAATTGAGAAGAAAAAAAAAACAACTAAACAAAATTGAATATTTTGTCATCATGTCAAAGCATCAGCATAAATCAATTAACAAAAGAAAGAAAAATAGTCAAGCCATTTTATTTAGTAAATCTTTTAACAAATGATTTCAGGAAATGGTTTCACTTAATAAAGATTAAAGCCTGAATCTTATTTATAAAAGCTAATATTCTTTTATAACAGATGTGATATTTTTCTATTCATTTCCTTTCAAAGTAAAATCAAAACTGCTCTATACAATAAAACTATAAGTCAAAAATCCTATGGAGTTGCTCAGCAAAACATTTGGGTCTCAAAATTGTAATAATTGGAGTTGCTGTCTTACAAAATAGAGTTGTTTTACTTTTTGTAATTATTATAGATACAAATTTACAATTTTTGTGAAATTTTTTATTTTACATTTTTATATGTTCTGCATGTATGGTTAATTAAATATATTTATTTAATAATTGTCTGTGGTCACAAAAAACTCACAATCATAAATAGGGTCATAATAAAAAACAGAGTTTAAGAATCCCTGTAATAGTCTATATATATTTTAATTGGAGAGAAAATAACATAAGCTAAGAAATTTAATTGTTGCTGATTTCTTGACTTCACTTGACTATCTTCTGTTTTGTTTGCTGTATTTCTAGAGTTTGTGTATCTTAGTTCAGTGGTTTTAGTGCCAAGAAAGACTTCAGTTTTTTTTCTTTGTATTTGATAAGGTCTCCAATTTCTCTCCAGAGGAGGATGCACTGCTTCAGCTTTCATAGACAAAATTTTTATGACCAAAAACGTCAAAGTAATCCAATTACAGAAAATTTTGTGTCTTTTTTATTGGTCAAATGATCATAACTGAGGACAGAAAATTCTGCCCTTATTTTGGTTCAGCTTTTATTTATTATGTTTTACCAGTTAATGGTTAATTAAACTGGGAATTAATAATATTAAAAAACACATTTTTGGATTACATCTGACATTAGATCTTTGAATCAGGATAATTGTAAAATGGTCAAATGCAACTTTAATTAAATCAAAACATTTTATCAGGTAATTTTTTTTCTATATAACTTAGTAAAGAAAAAATATTTTCAAAAGTAATTTATAATAAGAGCAGGCTCAGAGTGTTATGGACCCTTGGGTAGAAAATACAATGAGCCCTCTGCCCCCATTTTTAAAAAGTTATCACAATTAGAAGCTGTACATGTGATCTGTACATATTGGTTTATGTCTAGTAGTCAGCTTGGCCATTAGATACACATTTATGATGGGCAAGCAAAACCAAGTGACCCAAGTCAGAATGCATGTATTAGAGCATATCATAAAGATATCATTGATAATTTTTAGGCATAGTCTGATTGACCAATGACTCAGTTTGCCCCTGGTTTATACTATTAATATTGATAATAATAAATTAGGTAAAAGAAGTTAAAGATTTGATGTAAAAAATGATTTTTTGCTGTGTGCACAGTGGTTATGATCATTTAATCAATTAAAAAAGCTGGTTTCTAAGGTAGCTAGGGTCTAAGTTGAGACATTGTGTGGTTTATAAATTAATCCTCTTTCAGGGTAAGTAGAGCAAATCCTAAGTCGAACAGGACACATTTTAATTTAACTATTGTACATAATTAGATTAATTTAATCATTTGAAAATTGTGAAATACTGATAGTCATCTCTAATGGTTTTCTTAGGAAGCTGAATTATATCATAAGATATATCTTTATAGCTTTGATATACCAAAATAAATCTAATATACTATTAAAAATCTAATTGTCGCGTTAGAACGGGTTCTACATCCAGTTTTGAATTTACGGGCATGCTAGATCAAGTAGACACTATATTTTCAGAAGAAAATATGAATTTGAACTATGAACACTGATTTTCTTAAATGGTCACCCATTTACTACTAGCCAGGCTTGACATTGCTTAACTTTGGTGATCTGATGGGAACCAGTGTCTCCAATGCAACTTGACCGTATAAATCATTTCAGCATTTTAGAAGTGGTGATTCTGGCTTTAAAAGAATGGTTTTTCATATGTTCTCAGTGTTTAAAATTTTTTTTTTTGAACTGTACAATTAATTAATAACTGAATTATATTTGATTGATTCAATTAATTTCTACCTATTTATCTTTTGTTCATTGATAAAATAAAGCATTTGAAGAAGAAATGTTATTTTCATGAAGCAACTTGAGCAGATGAAGCAAGTAAACTTTGCATATAAAAAAACAACAAAAATATAGACTATAAAAATGAAAGCAAAAAGATGAAAAGGGAAAAGAGGCTGTGGCCAAAGTGAATAGATTGTCATCATAAATGTCACCAACCATTGATGGTAAAGATGGCTGCTAAGAATGAATGCATTCAATTGAACTCTATTGAGTATATAATTTATTTGTGAATGGTCTGCTTTTGATTGGCTCAGATCGGACAGCAAATTATTTATAGAAGTGGACATCCTACTACAATGATTATCTGTTTGGGTATGAAATTCATATTCAGAATTTTGCTGTCCATATACCTTATTGAACATTTCTGTAATTTCCGTATTTTCTTCTAAGAGAACACCCAGTAGAGCAATGGTAACATTTTGGACAATGAAATGATAGTAAACAAGTTCAAATTAGATTCTAATACATTCATTTATTTTTTGATAATTAAAAAAAACTTTTTTAGATGAATTTATTCTGATTCAAAGAGTTAAAATAATTATTTTGCCTGAAATATTAACAATGATATTAAAAACAAAGTTTATTCTTTTTGAAACTTAAAATAGAAAAATAAATGGTAAAATGGTACTTGTATAGATTGATTGGTTTGAGTTGGTTCCCCAAAAAACACAGATTCTGGCAACCCTCTGCAGTTCTAAGACGATTCCAGTCATATAGGGTCCCTTTTGCCACTGGTACCACCTTCTCTACATTCAAGATACATACATAAATACAAATACACAGTCCTATTAAATATCCCATATTATTTCAAATTATTCCAAGTAATTTCAATTATCTTAAAGATAGTTTCCACGTTATTTTTAGGTCAATAACCTTAATAGTATCCAAGTTAAAAAAACAACAAAGAAGATCAACCTAAGCAACTAACAAGCTTTCTTATTAAAAACATTTTTGTTCATGTATTAAGTATACAAATATATAACCATAAAAGTAGAATCATGTCAGATGAAATAATTAAATATTATGTATAACTTCACCAACCAACCAACAACTAATCAGTCACCCACCCCTCCAACAAAGCCACTACTCCTGCTTCAGGTATTTAATTCTAGTGTTTGGCATGAATACAAGAAAAATAAAACATTGAATATGCAGACTATTATTAATAAGTAGTAAATGAAAGCCAAGATGAAGAGACACTATTCAATCCTACCAATGGCCTTGTTTATGATTAATCAGAAGGTCCAATTCATACCAACCACCTTCTTCACCCACTAGTCCTTATTGAAAGAAGCCAGTCTGAACTGTAAACAAAGTCTGAGAAGCAAGTGTAGCCTTTGACCTGTATTGCTTGTGTGTCAGTCACCATTCATGCTAGAGCTGAACAAAAAAGTGAAGAGTCAAATGGCATAATTAAATATGTAATTAGGTTAAAATATTCAATAATTAATAAAAAGCTAGGAAAGTTAGGAGTGACTAATCTGTTGGCTAGTTCTCATGGACTTGGTAATTGGTATTTTAGTGGAATTTGGTTAGAAATATAAACTCAAATATAATGAAGGTTTATTTGTTTAACAGCTTCTCAGCTTTTCTAATTTAATGCTAGAGTCATTATTTGAGATAAATATTTACTTTTGGCAGACAAATTGTTAAATTACTTCTATTTAACCCACAGCTGAAGAAAAAAGGGCATTAGTGTGTATGTGAAAGTAATCAACATATTGGAATTAGAATACACTAAGTCCAAGCTGTTACAACTCTACTGAAGGTAATAGAATGTTAAAGGAGGCATACTTGATGTTTAGTAAGACAAAAAAGAGCATGGTTTTGTCATATTATGTGTGTGTGTGTGTGTGTGAGTGAGTGTATGTGTGTGTAAAATTGTGTTATAATATAAAAATAAATATTTTATAAACCTATATGCTGTGTGTTTCACTGTCAAAAACGGTTTTTCAGTGGGCAACTTTAATCTTTAATTTAATTGAGCATTCCTTCCGTTTTAGAAAAATGGCATTAGGCATTAATCTAGTTACATTATATAAAAAAATGCCTACATTTCTTGATTATTTTAGTTTTAATATATTTCTTCCAGAGAGTTCAAGAAAACTAGCTTTATTATAATAGTTGTCTAAAATGTTCTTAGTTCATATTTTTAATTGGTGTTAGATCATGTCAAAATATTGACAAATGTAAGCTTACATTTCGGATTAGAAGGTAGTTTAAAGCTATTACTTGAAAAAGAAAGTTTAAAATTGCTTATGTTTATTTCCAACTCCTTGAAAATAGAAAACAAATCTACTTAATACTTTTCTATTGAAATAAGGACAAAAATGCCTTGGAAACGACAAAAAAAGATGTGAAACATTCCATTTGCAGTAAAGGTACTTTGACTGATAGAACCATATGGAAGTGGTTAGCAAAGTTTACATTAGTTGAGTAAAATTCTATTGATGATAAGTATCCAAACAGGCTTTTGCTTGATGATGACTAAATAAAAACATTGATTAAGAATGACTCACTTTATGAAGAGTGAGAATTGACAGAATCACTTAAAATATTAAGATCCTTCATCCACAAATGGCAAATAAAAATTGGAAACCTAAATTGCTACAAAGTTAAAGTCTCATAGGATTTGAATAAAAACTTTAAAATCATATTTCTATTTGAAAATTCACCCTTACTGAAATGAATTATCATGGGTGATGAGAAATGGTTGGTTTACAAGAATGCTGACAAATTAAAATCCTGGGTTAGTAACAGAAACCAACACTGACTTCAGAATTTCTAAAAGCAGGTCTTCAGTCTTAGAAACTGATGCTCGGTGTCTATTGGAATTGGAAAGGAATTTTGTACTAAAAGTTTCTGCAAAGCAATTAGTCACTTTATCCTGAGAAATATTGCTGACAAGTTGATGGATCGAATGTAGTAATTCAAGAAAAATGCCTAGGATTGGTCAAACACCAGGATAATCACAAACCTCACGTTTCTTTGGTGACCAGACAAAAATTGTCGCAGCTACACTAGAATTTATTGCTTTAGCCTCTTGACTAGATATTGTTCTTTCGGAATTTCATTTATTCAGGTGTTTGCAAAATAATCTCAATGGCAAATATTTTCATTCTTTGGGGGACATAAAAAAAACTCCAATAAATAAACTACTAAAATTCTGAGAACATAGAATCTTCAAAAAATGAAGATGGAGAAGACAAAATGGTCCTATTCATGATTAGCCAACTAAATATTTAATGGCATAGTCTTTTTGGGTCTTTTAATATTCCTTAATAAACAACAGATACATTGGTAATGTAGATAAAATCCTTCACTAAATAATGTCATTATGAAAGTTTATGAGTAAAATATTGTGTCTGACAAATGATGAGCATTTGATAAAGACTACCTTTTCCACCCTCTATCTCCTATTCTATGGGAGTAAGAAATGTTCCAAAAACATGTTTCTCTTGATTCACTCTGTATAATAATGCCATATGTTATATCAGATATTCAGATGTAGATAAAATATAGTATGCTAATAGGTTTTTTAGAAATCATGGTATGCTTACCAAAAATACTTCTTCATATCAAAAGCAGTTTGAACTCAAAAGTAACAAGAATGGCAGCAAGTAACATGGATACAATATTGTCATAAGCTTATGAGGTTAGAATTTGCTGACAAGTGCTTGATCAGTTCCAGATATTTCCAGGGATATAAAAGGGAAATCAATTTTTTTTAGCAAAGAGAAGTTAAATGTTCAAGCAATGAACAATAGCAGAAATAAACATGTGAAAATTCTTCAAAATAAAAAAATGTCTCAAAGACTTTTCTCAAATATTATTTTTATATATTATATCTAATATGATATTTAATAACAAAAAACAAAGGGAGAGATTGTTAGAATTTGTTTAAAATATTCAAAATCAAAATCTTGTATAAAAACAATTTTTGTTTTGAGCTACAATTTCTTTAAAATGTTCATGCTTGGGGGTAATAAAAATGTGACAGGGAGAGATAGGGGTGGCATTGAGGAATTAAAACATGACAACTTCAAAATCTAACTAACTTATTTGTTTCTAATAGTTCATAGCTAAATAATTCTATATCATAAATGGGCATTCAATGGCAATTGTGGACAGAAACCGATATGTCTATATCTCTCTATTAGTTCTTTTAGCCACTGGATATATTTGCTATTCCACCAATCCATCCAAAATGAAGTATTTTATCTAGAGATAAAGAATAAGATTCAAGTATGATTAAATTTAATCTTTATTCAAATAACTTTTATGCTACTAAACTGCTATGTAGCATGCTGATATTAGTGAATAATAATAATAATAATGAACAATATTAAATGCAATACAATGTGTAAATTAGATGGCATTGTTATTTTTAGTTGGAATTATGGTTGTCATTACTAACATTTAACTTTTTACAATACATTTTTGAATACATTCATGCAAGTCAATAAACATTTTTTCCTACTATTGTGCCAGAATTGTTCCTTCATGATAATGATATCATTATCAAAACTTTTGGAACTTAAGATTTCATTTTGGTTCATTTAGTCAAAGTAAAAAAGAAAAAAAATTCATCCTTTGTAAAATTCCATTATTATATAATTTTTTTTTTCAATTAAAAAATAACTTTTTTTTTTATCATCCAAAATTCTTAGTAAAAAAATTTAGAATCAATCTTGAGCACAATATTCATGGTAATAAAATAGATTGGGCATTTAAAATTTTGATAGGAAAGTTACAAATGATTTTAATTATATGTTCAGGTTTGTCTTTAGTTAATTTTTATTAAATTGTTCATAAGTTCTGTATTGTGCTTAAATATAATAAAGTGGGAGATAACTGAAACTGAATATTTAATGTAGGACCAGATTATTGAAGATATTTGAGGTTTACAAAATATGACTCAATACCAGAAAGACAAATGGAAAAACAGATATCTTTTACTTTGAACTGATTGATATGAAAAGACATGGTACACGCTTTAGACCAAATTTTATGGCCACATCTCCAAACATCAGTTTTTATGATCTTTTTATTGAGAAAGCATTTTTGAAGAAATTCTTCCATGCTGCCAATGTTAAAGAACAAACATAGAATTACTTCGTATAGATTGATTGAAAGACTAAATGACTCATAACAAAAAGAAATATCAGGCAAGGAACTAATTAAAAATTTGATCAAAGCTTTAAACCATTCTAAACCTAAAGAAAGTTCTACATATGGACAAAAGCACATGCAAACACAAACTGTTTTTCCTGATTCATAAAAATTGCTATAAGAATCAAAATCAAAATTGCTTTATGAAAATTAAAAATGTCTATATTTTGGAGAGATAAATAACAAGGCAATCTCAGTATCTTTCAACATATAACAAAAAAACATCAAATTGATAAGTGACATCAGGCTCTTCTTATTGTGTTTGAAGAGTAGATTAAGCTATGGTATTTTATTTTGATCATAATGGTAGCATTTCCATTAGGCAGATAATGCAGAGGAGGTTCCTAAGCTGAACCACTTTCACTTCACTTTACAACTGCCTCAGGTAGATGAAGTTCATTAATTCAGGCAAGTAACTCATTTAGATGAAGGACAACATTTATAACAAAACCTGGATACCTATAAGCTCAAAAGCTCTCTTATGACCTGATTTTAAAGGCAAAATAGTTAATGAATCCAACATGCTGATTTCAAATCTAATGCAATCTACTTTCATAACATATCTTCAAATATAACCAGAAATATAATAAATATTTAACTATTATGATTATTTATCTACCCAGTTGAGCAAAGAAACACAATTTAATGCAAATACAGTGTGTCTCAAAAAACTGTACTCACACTTTGAATGTATTTTTCTTTTAATCTGTCTTTCTTTTGGAATTTGTAATTCTGAACATTATAATTCACTTCTCAGTGTGAGTACATTTTTTTGAGACACCCTGTATATATGTGCCCTATGGCAGGTTTTCCCACTATTTCAGTCATTAAATGCAAGATTGCAGATCTTATATTACAGAGAATCTCTAAGATGCACCATCTCCCAGTAATCAAGATGAGCAGCAGCCCAGCTTTAGAAAGTTATTGTAATTTAGTTCAATGCATTTCCATATTGTTTTATATTTTATTATAATTATTATTTAAAGAATCTTCTTGGTCCCCCTGTATTTCTGTTATAAAAATGTTATATTTATTGCTTAAAATATCTTATGCTATGTTATAGAATTCATAGACTTTTCTTAAATGAATGATAGGCATTAGTTTATAACTGAATCTATCTGTCCATCAATGATTTCTATTTCAAAGAAAAAAGGTTTGAAAATAAATAAGAAAGAATCAATCAGAAAGAACTGATGTGATTTATGGAAAAAAAAATGTAAAATTCCATGATTGTTATCTCTCTTTTTTACAAATATATATA
>JAUZSX010223992.1:0-15722 GCA_034780655.1 Idiosepius hallami
GAGATTAAAAAGTACTTAATAAATTTATTATTTTATCATAATGTACAGATTCTACTTCAATAGCATACATTACAATGATCGGATACAGTCGGCGGGCCCGGGCCACTGGCCAGTCAAAATCCCTTCAGGGGCCGGTCGGACCCCTGGTTCTAACCAATGTTGTTAAAACTACTAACTTAAAGAAAATATTACATAGGGTAGGTCCGGCAACAGAAAGTTGCTCGCTCCCTCACTTTTAAACTACAGAACAACTACAGCTGGTGTGTTATATGTAAATTGTGGTAATAATGTGGTTGTGGTACTACTACTCACTGGACTGACTGGTGTGTAGTCGTGTCGTGTGTTGTCGTTACACACAAAAAAAAAGTGTAAAAAGAAGACTGTTTATTTGTCCAATTAGTTGATCCCGAGAGTTCCCTGAAACTGATATTGTCCCAAAGCCAAATCCCTGAGATTGTTTTCAGACGAATGTGTTTGCAAAATTGTTTGAAAACATAATATTTTTGCCGTATAAATCGACAATTCAAATCCATAAGGAGAGGATCATAAACCTTAAAGTGACATTAAAACGGTCTCTATGAAGATACTTTGCCAATTTTTGGTGTAAAGACCTGAAATTCGGTATAAATTCGATTTAAGTCTAAGCCGAAAAATATAGTCACTAAGGGGACAAACACTTTAGAAGGTAGTGAGCGTGAGAACGTCGTCTGTTGTCTTGTCCTTAACTGTACACACACCGACTGGTAGGACCCTTCTCGGGTGCCAGGTGCGTTCGTTGGTCATTACATCGGGGTATTTACAGTTATTTTTGGCTTTCAAAAAATTACTGCTGTTTAGAAATCTTAGAAAAACATGAAATTGAGCACAAAAAGAATATCATAACCACCGAGCAAACCAAAGTGATACTTGAAGTAATAGAAATAGCTAAAGACATTAATTATCAAAATGCATAATTTAGTGTTGAAATAAAAATAGCAAAAAAAGAACAGAACAATCCCAAAGACATTAACAAAAACAGCTGATCGAAATAATAAACAAACAACAATGGATTTTGATTATTGGATTTAAAAAAGAGCAGAAAGAAAACATTTACTAACTTAAGTTGAAAATAAAAATTAAAAAAAAATGTTTTAAACTGGTTTAGTTTTGGTAAGTTTTAGTCGTAGGGACTTTTAAAGAATTTTGCATGAATTTGGTTAAAAACTAATTTTGGCGAATAATCAGAGATGACTTGGAATAAAAGAAACTAAAACGAGTAAGTGAAAAAGGTTTCAGAACGAACTTTAACCATAAACATTTTACGATTTAACCAATTTTTTAATGTTATTTTTAAACAAACTTACTAGCTACAAGATTTCTGATTTATTGTTGGAGATTGGTGGCTGGTATTGTTTGTTGGTGTAAACGGACGGTGAGAAAGATTAATGTGGCGAAAGCGGTTTTATAAAGGTTTTTGTAGACAAATCTAAATTAAATGTTATTTATAGAAACTACGAATAAAAAAAGGTTAGATACTAAATAAATCAATTTACCTGCCTCGATTTTTCATCAGTAGTATTTATTGAAAAACAAATTTAAAAATAACAGTTTGGGTTTTAAACTTACCCTCCGATCGAGGTTTCTAGGCTTGAAGCGGAAAACTGCGGTTGTATGTCATTTTCTCTTTTGATGTGGGTAGCAGCAGACCGATTGATGTTGTTAGGGGTCTCATCTCCAATCATCCCATCCCTGTAGTTATAAGATGTACTGGCTGCATCATCCATGTCAGATTCTATAAAAACAGCAGTCATTGAAGTCATGTCGTCTTCTTCGTCATCCTCGCCTCTTTCTCCGTATTCTCCAACAACAACTGAGGCCACATAACCAAGAAAAGGTGATTCTTCTTCTTCCCCGTCATCCTCTTGGAAACCCACAGCGGCAGCAGAGCCCGCTCCAGAATCCTGATTATTGCTATGTTCTTCTTCCATGTTTACACATCGATGCCACTTTGAATGGTTTAATCTCAATTCGTTTTTGTTGATATCACTTACTTGGTCGGTTTTTTTAGTTTTGGGTAGTGAAAAAAAAAATGAAAAAAAAAAAAACTACGTTGCGTCACAAGTAAAATCCAGTACTGGCGAAATGATTCGCACTTTCTCTTCGAAATGTTCACGACGGGCGATAACTACGAATAAATATTGAGGAGAAATGAAACAATTAAAAGAAACACCTTACGATTGGTTCGTTTTCATTCCCCTCCATCTTTTTTATTTAGCTTAACTTTTCCACTAAAAGCGGAAACGGAACCTAGCCTCGATTTCGAATCCTACGTCTGCGCACTTCACCTCTTTTCGGCCTTTTACTATTAAGACTTCATCATGGTGAGTATTGATAATTTCCTCTCTTCTAAATCTGATTCATCTTGCTTTAAAGAATATTTTTTCCAGTTGATTATTAATTCATTCGGATCTACAGGGATCGAGATACTTTTTTATCGTGTTATTTTTTGTTTTATTTCATTTTATAGTAGCAAATTTATCCAATATATTTTCACTATGCCCGGCTGATACGCCATGCTGGTTTTTATGGTTCCGAGATATTCTAAATCTTCTTGTAGCTGATATTATTCACTAACGCACGTTAAAAATAAATTCTATCGTTTCCTGATGCGAATTTGAAGTTAAAAGAAATATATTTTTACCAATATTTTAGGGAGAAGATATCTGAATATGTTAAACTGATGTATTCGCCATTTTTCTTATGATCGTAGTGGTTTGCAATTTTTACTTGCGTGGTCAAAATAAAATCAATCTTTACCGTATTTTATTTGTGGAAAAACTGTTTAATAATGTTGACCAAAACGTTTAACTTTATTGACTTTGGTTTTAACCATAGTATGTTTAAAATTTTAAAATGTTTTTTTTTTATCTTTTAACTATATGTAGATGTTATTGGATCTTGCTTCAGAATTTTGAAATATGCATTGGATGAAAATGTTATTAAATACTTTTTCTATTGATATTATTTTATTTAAGTAAAAGAAAAAAACTAAAGGATATTTTTTTTATATATTAACTAATATAGGCCAAAAAATAAATGTATTTGTTACTCATGACTATATTGCACACGTGTATTCGTCAAACTTGTAACTCAACTAACGCATCTATCCACAATCCATTGCAATTTTTCATATTTGCCCACAAATATTCATTTAGATTTAAAACCACTTTTGTAGGATTGATAAAGAAAATTTTCTTAATAATTTTCTCGAATTTTAGGCACTTAGATTGCTTCTTCCTGTATGTATTTTAATCATGGTGATCGTAGCTTCCCCACCCTTAGGGTGTTTAAACTAAATATGCCTTGTGAGTGTCTAGCTTGTTAAATGTATGTTTTATTTAAATAATCAGAGAGATCGAATAAGTTTACATGTGGAGGTGAACCTTAAAAAGGGGGATCCTTCAAACCATTTTTTCTCTCTCATTAACTAAATTAAATATGACTTGTAAGTATTATAATTCACGTTTTGCATAATTGATATAAAAACTTAATATTCCAATAATTTTTATCCTTAGAATCTCAATTTTTTTTTCTTTCTATATAAAAACTCGCTTTAATTTTCGTATTGAAATGTTTTTTTCAAGATTTGTTAAAATCGAACCTTCATTTAATTTCAGGGTTACCGTGGTCGAAGAAAGCACGTCAAGCGCTTATCAGCCCCGAAACATTGGATGCTGGCTAAGCTCGGTGGAGTATTTGTAAGTATTTATTATTCATTTCTGTTTCTGTCATAAAAGTTTTTAATTTAAGCTATTTTCCTCGTTCTTAAACACTCCATAAAAAAAATTGATTCTACAATTAACTAAACTTACATAAATATTTTTAAAAAGTAAATTACCCTCTTCGGGTGTGTATATACAGAAATACCAAAAGTAGTTGACTTGCAAAATTTTCATTTTAATGTTTTTGTTTATTTTTTAGACTGGCATCTATTTTATTTTATTTCGTATTAATTTCTTTGATAGAATTAACTTGTTTTTCAATTACATATTAATCAAAGTTTAATTTAATGATAGCATTTCTTCAAGTTAACTGATTTTACATTTTATAATCAAATATTAACGAAAATGATTGTATAACGTGCAGCTGTTTTCAACATCCGTGATAATCTAAATATTTACTTTTCATTAATTGATATTGTTTTTCTTGTAACCTAGGCTCCCCGACCCAGCACTGGACCACATAAGTGGAGGGAATGCCTTCCTCTAATTTTGTTCCTCAGAAACCGTCTGAAGTACGCTCTCACTTCGGATGAAGTTAAGAAAATCGTCAAACAAAGATTGATTAAAGTTGATGGCCAAGTTAGAACTGATCCCACATATCCATCAGGATTTATGGGTAAGTAATCTTTTTTGTATAAAAAGATTAAATTTTTTTCTCCATTAATGCGAAAAAATATTAACACATTTGTACAAAGTTCTGTTGTGACTAATATTATTTATTATATGAATATGAAATGTTAGAAATTTTTGCAGAACTCGAATACTTGTGTTGGTAGATAATTGAAGAAAAAGCTGTGCTTTGATGAATGAACCCAGATTCGCTCTCAAACTTTTTACAATTGCAACAAATTTACTTTTTTCTCTCTCTCTCTCTCTCTCTCTCTCTCTCCAACAATTGGGTTTTATTGTCGGACATTAATCCTAAGAAACTCCTCGCTAAAAAATAGCTAATTTCATAAACTTGTGTTTGTAAGAAGAAAACCTTAAGTTTGTTGGGGTTGTATGGCAGGAAACCTGCCTTGGATTATAATGCATTGATATATGTTATGTTAAATTGCAGTTTTCTGCTTAAATAATATTAGATCTAATTAAGTTCCTGTCAATTTTGAAGAAGCAGATTAATTTTAACTCACCCTGTTTTTAATTGTATAATTAATCACAAGATGAATTATTGGGGAGAAAAAATTGAGTGAAGTTATGCTTATTTCTCTAACACTACAGTTTATAAAGTTGAATAAGTTGTATTTTTATAACTTATAGAAGTGGTAGAATATATATTTTTCTCCATAACTGCCAAGTTTCAAGCAAAAATAAGCATTAGCATATATATTTCTAGAGCTCGCAAATTTTTTCCCCGAGTATACAGTGACAGCCATTTTTGACGAAAATCCACCTGCATTCGTTCGTTGATATTTGCTAATCTGTCACTTATATTTCGCTTTAGACATCAAATAATGAAGAATACAGATGATATTATATGAAATATTCAACTAAATGATTGCTAAATCTTTTTAATTAGTAACTTGGGACTAAAATAGTGACCGTGTTTTCAGGTACAATTTGAGTGCCATGTGGTCAATTTATCTCCCTTACTTGGTCACAAATCTCCATTACTTTAACTGTGTAATTTCAGCAAGAAAATCTCATATTTCCGTAATTAAAAATTCCATTATTTCCTCATTATTTGTCATAGAACAATAATCTATACATCATTTGAATGCTATTGAAATTCTCTTTAATGTGGTATTAGAAAATATGTGATAAATTGTGTTTGAAAATTTTTGTAACATACCTACATTATATGGGTTTAGAGAGTGGGGCATTTTTGTCTCAAATATTTCAAATGAATTAAATTTCCTTTTAACTTACCATAGATCTGAGCAACATGACCACCACCTTTGACTTTAACTCTGATATCTACTCCTGAGAATCTGTCTTTTCCAAGTAAAAGAAGAGGTTCTTGAAGCTGAACAAAAAATAGACAAAAATTGATAAAATATTAATAATTGGTTTCCAACTTTTATTGAACTGATCATGTATGTTGTGTATAATAAAATCAGGTAAATTCATTGTTAAACATAAAAAGGTCCTAGAATATTATATATAGCCAATACAAGTATTTACTCGGCCTTGTTCGAAGGGAAGTTGCTTTAATGCAACTTTACTGCTCTTTTTATCGTGTTTTCCATAGTTGCAAGATTTAAAAAGAAAACTTAAAAGTTTTTTCAAACCTAAAAATTATTTTCTAGTAAATTGCAGTTATGTTGGTATACCAATAACCAACATAAGACACACCAAACAAAAAAAATTCTGCAGAAATCTTTGGCTACTTTTTATCTTTTCTACAAGTTTTTCCCCTCTTATATTTATGCCATAATTTCATTGTAATCAAGTATGAAACTTTGGTTTGCAAAATGTTAAAATTATTTGAATTCACTGCTGCTGCATTTTGAGTGCTGCTGAAACCATTCTGATTAAATTCAAGAGATAAATGACAAAAAAAAAACACCTTATAGCGGAGAATTTGTGGCTCAAGAATTTCCAAAGGACGACCATTGACTTTAATCAAACCATGTCCACGTTTACAGTGAGCAACGGCAGTAGCAGTTTTCTGAAATGACAAAAGAAAAATTAAGTTAAAAATGAATAAAAAATTAAATTTTTTTGGTCCTCAGAATTTTATGAAAAGTGATTTATTTAAAACTTATGTCAGAACAGAATTAAGTAATAATTTCGTATAAATACAGATTTGCAAAAATCATACTGGTTTTGATATTTTCCACTGTTTAAAAACCCATTTTTTAAAAACTATTTTAAAGTTATCTCCCTTTAAATAAATTACATAATGTAATTTTTTTTTTACTCCCTAGCAGCTATTTTTGAGGCTCTAAACCAATCAAAAAGACTTCCCCATGTCTAAATACTCCATAAATAGAATTTTAAGTCTATAGACACAAAATTATCAGTGTTCCCCAGTGCCAAAGTCCACACATTTTTATACAGATATTTTAAATAAAACTTTTTGCAATTATTCATACAAAAAACTCAAAAATTGCTTATCTATCCATTTACACAAATATCACAAAAACTATTGTCAATTATTGTCTCATGGTTGGAATCTTGAGTGTGATAATTTAAATCAAAAATAAAATTTAGTAATTATGAAAATATTAAAAATTAAATGCTAGTTACAAGGAATAAAAACTTAAGTTAAATTAAAACATTATGGAATATTCTAAAAATGTCAGCACACAATTTGCAAAAAGAAAATTTTTTCTTTATCTTCAACTCAATTATTTTAAAACAATATACTTTGTAACTTGTCTTGAATAACTTAAAATTGGATTTAAGGACTTTCCATAGGTTTTTCCAGGTGAATAAACCAAAGCCAGGTTTTGATTAAGAAAAAAAATAAAAATAAATTTTAGCATTTAATTAACCCTTTTTTATGATAAACTTATTTTATAATAAGTGTAATATGAAAAGAAAATTAACATTCATTTTTTATAATATTAAGCAAAGATCTAAAAATACAATGAAACAAACTAGTTTAAGTTTTAAAAGGAATTTTGTTAAAAATGACAACTAGAGAAGGAAAAAAATCTAAACATTTGGGTTTAAGTTATTTTTATTGGGTTTTAATTTTGATTAAATAGAAAAAATCTTATTTTAACTTTTCAAAATTCTAAAAAAATAGTCTATTAGTTTTATATTGTAAAATTATATATAATTTTAGATAATTTCTTGAATATTTTTCAATAAAAATTATTTCTAAAACTAAAAACTACAGTAATTATAATTTGTACAAGTTAGACTAAAAATAAAATAAGTTTTACTTTTCCATTTTTTATTATCGTGGACTATTAACTTATTTGAAGTGAGGGGGCCTGATGTTGAAAAAAGCGTGATGTTTTTTTTCTCTTTAAAAATCATAAGCTGCAATTTGTATTTTTCTAAAATATTCTTATAAAAAGTAATATTTTTGACGGGTTGATCATTTATGCTAAATGAGGATTCAAAAGCATTAAGGTAAATAATACCATTTCCGGCTACAACTGTGTTTTTTTTGTTTCAAATAGGCACAAATGTTTGCGGATCATTATTTCATAATTAGAATGAGAAAGTCTTGTGATTTTTTTTTAACTCTTTAAACTCTAAACTTCCGATATATCGGCCATAAACGACCTAAAGCCAAAGAGGACGAGCTGATTCTTGCGCAAGAATATGGTCCTTGAACGCTCTGAGTGACAATAACTTTGTCAGGATTCACTTGGCGAGCACCAACCTAAGTTTGGCACAAGGCCATTTAGAATGTTGTACATGCTGAAAAAAAGCGATGTAACTGATTCATTTACCGGTCTGCCTACCGGTCATTTAATGCCGAGATTAAATAAGGATTTTTAATATATAAAAAGAAAAGAAAAGCTTAAAATATGTTTTTGGATATTCTTGATAAACTGAAAGTTTGGGGTCAAATTGATTACAGAAAAATCGACAAGAAAAAATGGGAACTTTGAGTCACTTTTGACTTTTTTTAAATAAAAAGAAACACCTTAATTTATAAAAATATAAAGTTTTCATTTTAGAAATTTGTAAAAAAAATAAAAATAAATAAAAAAGAAGTTAATGAAAAATCGTTCAACTACTTTTTTTTAACACGTGGGAGAAATAAGGTTGAACTTTTTTTAACCGACACAACATATAAAATTTGCTAGATGAGTTAAGTTTACTGTTCAAGTGGATTTTTTTAAAAATATAATATAGAGAAAAAGTTTTAAAAAGAGATAAAATAAATTGAATAAAATAATCTTTTATTTACAATTAAAATCTTACTCCCCAGAAAAACTTCACATTCCTAGAAAACAGAACGAAATGATTTTAATGACTATTAAATCACAGGAATTAAATAATTTTTCGTTTTAATAAAATCGGAATTGAGTTAATGAAAAAAATAAGCATGAACTAAAAAAATTATAAAAGTCAATAACAATAGCTTTTTAAAATAAAATTTTCAATAATTTAAAACGTGTTCCTTGTGCTTTTAAAGACGAAATGAGTGCCGCCATGTTACATTGAAAAAAGTTAAATTTTTTTTTTACCTTTCGTCCATAGACTTGAACGGCCTGAATTGGTTGTTTAGGTGCGTTTCTGAAATAAGTAAATTAAAGATTTCTGTTGAAAATCTCCAGAAGAATCGGATAGACAAATAAAATTGAACAAATCTAATGTCTAACTATAAAATAAAGTAGATAAAATACTCACGGCATTTTGTATAGTAGTTAAGTGTCCAGAATGAAACACTGAAAAGGAAGGAGAGAGTGACACAGTTGAAAAATCAAGGGAAATACTCTCAAACCAAATTTGTCACTTGATAGAATTTATTTATTTTAGCTTCTCTATTTTTTTAATATTGATCTACAATTCGTTAAAAAATATTTTATTAATTCTTAAAATCAATTATTTATATTTAAATCTTTTGTTTAATTTCTTTTTTTATATCCTTTTAAAAACGTAGGTTAGAGATTAGATTGCTACTTCCGCTATCGTTATCAACATGTGTAGATTGTTTTATTGACAGAGTTTCGTATCTAGTTTTAATTTTTAGTTCTTTGCGCCGTAATGGGTCGATATATCGGCCCTCTTTGTGCTAAACTTGGTTAGTGCCCTGCTCACCAAGTAAATATCGGCCTTGGCAAAAGAGGACACCAATATTACGGTTGGAAAATTTTTTTAAAAATACTATAATGTTTTGTGTTTTTTTTCTAAAATTTTGAAAAATAAAGGTTTATGAAACATTAGTTATTTTTTTTTTGAAAAATGAATAATATAATATTGATTTTCAAATTGAAAAAAAACCCAACATTTTTACAAAATTTAAGAATCTAAAGCTTAAAATTCATGAATTAAATTATAAAAACATAGTTGGGAAAATGCCTTATTTGTATTTAATTATTGTTAAAATTTATCAACATGAAAAAACAAGTTGTTTTTTTTTTCAGTTAATATTAATATCTGATTATTAAGCAAAACTAAACTACAGTTGAGATAATTTATTCTTTGAAATGTCGAATCAAAAAAGATTTTTGAAATGTTGAAGAAATGTAATAAATATTTTGAATGGAAAAATAAATTTTTTCCTATAAACATCAGTTAATGATAATAAATTTAATATAAATATCACATGGTTCCCCCTTAAAATTTAAACAAATCTTGCAAAATTGAAAGTTCAAATTATTTTAAAATGTAGATCAAAATATTCTAAGAATTTGATAACAAAAATTCTTTTTATTCAAAATAAGAAAGCTAATAAATTCAGAATTAAATTTTTATTTAATGGGTTTGAAAAATTAAGATTTCCTTTTCATTTAATGAACATTTAAAAAGAGGGATACTGAAAGAGAATATTGTAAATTTAATACAGACCATTTGTTACATTACTTTAAAATATATGATATTAGTGTTAATTATTCCCGCCTGCAACTAGGATTGAACCTGTATTCTCCTGATGAATGTCACTTGGAACTTATATAATCCAATGCTTAGATAGATGGCTGCCAGGGTATATTGTATGAAGTATATTAACCTCTTTAGGTCATTTAATGCCTGGAATAATCATTTTTTATAAATGTTTTTTTTGTACACACTTTTTTTTAATAACACAATAAGTTCTATTTAATCCATAGCTGGAGGGAACATGAGGATTCATACTTTTCTCAAGGTTATTAGTCTGAATATAAACACAAACAGAATGACTAGAACTCTAACTTACATATTATGATTCTGAAAAGACGGTTGTCTATCCACAGTCCAAAGTGGACATTTCCTCTCGGGTTTGATTATTACCTGAAGAAGCCCAAAAGGTTATGTCCACTGAAACATTATAAATGTAAAGATGAAAAGAGAAGCACAAATATTTTTTCATTTATTCGATGAAGCTTCATAATTTGGCTACCGGGACTTCTCACTTTACGCGTGTTCACTTTTCGTGTTTTTTGGATTTAAGTGAGGTAAAAACCAACAAGAAATTTGTCAGATTAAGCGTTTAGTTCGAATTTATGCAATGTCAAAAAAAATTACACTGCCTGCGGCTTGTCAGTGTGGTTTAGGTCAGTTAAGCTGCCACTAGGTGTTTCTGCACCTACCACTTTCTCCCTCATTGTTTCCTACTCGCTTGTAGCAACAACACCTTTACACACCTTTTCACATTTCGTTAAAAATAACTTTACGCAAGCCCTTCAGGAACATAACTCTCACATAAAGGGAGAAGTCCTTGCATTAATTTCAGTACAGACTTTTATCCTATTCTTGGTAGTTTTTTTTTTTTAGTTTTCTCACCAAGATGAGGACAAAAGTCTGTACTAAAATTAATAATCAGAAGCACAAATACATAGCCATGCTTAGGGCCCTGAGGTCTTGCCCTGGCAGACCCCACAATTGCAGGGTTGGGGACTTCAAGCTCTCTAGGGGCCACAAGTTTCACAAGGCTCCATCGCTTCATGGATCTTTTGTAAAAAATTACCAAAATAATTTACTAGGATGAACTAAAAAATCTTTATCAGACTTATATGTTGAAAAATACATCTATCAATCCATCTCTCTGTCTGTTTCTCTTTGTCTTTCTGTATATATGTAAATGTATGTATAAATAGTCTTTGATCAAAGCCTACAGCATGTTTAGGGGATGCAAGTTGTCTTTGTTAGGGTAAAGGTAGCCTGCAAGACACAATGTGCGTCAGTGCCGCTCGGTGGCTTAGCACGGCACAGCTCTGCACAAATAATGTGAATAATGTTAATCAGAACTCATGACACAAATTCAAAGAAGAAAAACAATTTTGCATTTTAAATATTTTTATTTTTCATTTTGAAATATCTTTTTATTTTGTATAACAAATTTCTAAGCAAATTCAATAGAAAAATAGAGAAAGAAAATAAGTACAGAATTTTAAAAGATTTTTTTTTTCTTTGGTTTTTAATTAATAAAAATATATATCACACCTTTTTTTTTTATTTATTCATATTTTATGGATTTTTTTTTTTAAATATACAGGGTGTTTCAGAAGTCTCAGACACCTTTTAAGTCGTTCCATCTGCTGAAAAATGAATGATTGTAAGAATTTGGTACCATTTTATACATTTTATAAAAGTTTTTAGAATTTAATGTTGGTGTTTTTAAGTATCCATAATATTCAATGCCTAAATGTGGCCATGACTTCTGGAATACCCTTTGTAATGGAAAGCACAAGCTATAAAATGAAGGGCCAGCAAGCTTTTTTTTTGTTTGATATTTAACGGCATATCAATCTTTTTAGGTCATTTTAATGCTGAGAACAATTACTTATGATAAACGTTATTTTTATACACACAGTTTTTTTAATAACACAAGTTACACTATTTAATCCATAGCTGGAGGGAAGATGGGGATTCATACCTTTTCCAAGGGTATTAGTTGACATGTTAACATAGGCGGAACAACTTGGATTTGAACCCGCATACTACGGTTCCAAAGTCCAATTGCCTATCCACTGGGGCCATGTCTACCGACCCTGTAAACTTTTGAAATTATGCAGATTTTTTTTTAAATTTCTTTCCTCTTCATTTTTAGTCTTATTTCAATTACTTGTCATACCCCCCCCCCTAAAAAAACCAGTTTTTCTTTATATACAGGCATAATCTATGAAGAAAAACTTTTAACTAAACACATTAAGAACTGAGAAACATAGAATGGAAAATTATCAGTGAAGAAGGAATCAAATTTAGTCTTGTAATATCTATCGTGTTTGGCTGAGAGAATAGAAATACTTAGGAATGTAAAAACAAGTTTCTAATTCTTCTGTTGAAGTGGCTCTTTTTAATAAAGGAAGAGATCAATTGTTAAAAGAAAATAATGGAATGATTTTTATTTTCAACAACCAGTTATTTTCCTTTTTTTAAAAAACACTTCAATGAATCAATTTTGAATTTTTTATGTTTATTGCTAAAAAATATTATTTATAAAATATGAATTCAAAAGGTTATTTGTAGCAATAAAACTATGATGCATTAATTTTTTAATTTAAAATAGAAAATTAAACTTTTTGAATTATTGATAAAATGTAATGTATGGAAGAGTTTATGTAGATTAAAACTGTAGCTCTATATTTATTATATTAAATATAAATGAATAGTTTTAAATGACACAAACTTTTCTAGACATTACATTTTATCAATAACTCAAAAAGTACAATTTTCTATTTTAAATTAAAAAAATTAGTGCATCATAATTTTTTTGCTACAAGATCAAAATTATATTTAATAAATGATGATATTTTATAATTTATAAATAATAATAATATTTCTATACTTTGGGAACTTAAGAAAGAAAGAAATAAAAGAGGAAGGAAAGGTCCTTATTTCATATTTTAACTTTTATCAATATTATTATTCATAAGAGAGTCAGAGAAATCGGTTGACCAAATATTCACAGCCCAGAAACAAACTCAAAAACATTTAAAAAAAAAAAAAAATTAACAATCGTGAAAATATTTAAACGTTACTGAAGTTATATTAAATATTTCATTAAAATTATATAAAAAACAAGAGTAGAAAATGAAACGTTTGTTGATATTTTCTTTTAAATAAAATATTAAAAATAGAAAATGATAAAATAATTTTTAAAAATCAACAATTTAACGGATAAAACTCTTTTCTAAAATAGACAAAGAGTTTGGGGTTAAAATATTATCTACACTTTTACCATAACATCTTTGAGATAATTTTCTTTCTCTCGGATATAAAACAATAATTTTTTTTTAACAAACATACATAAATATACACATAACATATATATATGGTGTCCCAAAAAGTTAGTATGCAGTAGAAAATAATGTGATAATGCCAACGGGGGACATTTCCTTTAAGATAAGTTGTGATACTATAAACAAATAAAACCTTTTTATTAGTAAAACTTGTATTTTCTAAATGATTTAAAATAAAAATTAACCTTTCATTAGTTTATTTAAACTTCTATATACTCATATTGCACAGTAACTTTTTGGACACCCTGTAATACAAACTTTTAAAACAAAACAAAAAAAGCAAAAAAATAGTAAGAGAAAAATAAACAATTCAAAATAAAAATTTCTTATATTAAAAAAAAAAGTGATAAATATCTTAAAGCATTAATGAGAATAATATTTTCTTTTATAGTAAAAGCATCCGACTGTAATTTTCTATTTTGGAATCACCATGAGACAAAAAATGACAAAGCTACTCAAATACTGAATAATCCTTCTTTAAGTTTTTTTTTTGTTTAGACCCACTAATTAAAGCATATAAAAGCAAGGAAAAAAAAGTCAATATTATTGGAATGGTAGAATTTTAAACTGTGTTCGGTTTGGTGTAAAATTTTATAATAAAAATGACTTTATTCAGGGTGGACCAAAAGTAGGTATATAGCTATTAAACATTTTTTAAGTACTTCTTTATACAATACTTTTAAACACTTTGTGATTTTTGTTTTACTAACTGTAAGGAATGTTGCAATGTTGGCAGAGGACATTTTGAACAGTTAAGGGATTTAATAGTTTAGCATTCTTGAAATTGAAAAATAAACTTATTTTTATATTTTTTATAACTGTATACCCACTTTTGGCCCACCTTGTATATTATACTCCATCTAAGTCCATCCACATCCAACTCCATGATTTCTGTCATAAACTGTCACATGAATCGAAATAATAATAAAAAAAATAAAAACAAGGAAGACTAGCTAACTGGTTTCATGTCTCACACAACCAAGATAAATTAGGGTTTAATTTGAATTGACATTCCAGTATCAAACTGTAATGTGATTATGAACAGGTAAGAATGAGAATCAGTTTAGAAATTAACTGTTATTCATTTTTGAGTGAGTGGTGTACTAACATGATTGATGACGTAACAAAGATATAAAAGTTAAGTCATCAAATTTATGAATGAATTTATAGTACAAGTCACATGACCAAAAATTGTCAGATGTTATGTTGCAGAACTTTGTGGAATGTACTGGAAATAAAAATAAAAAACAAATCAAATGTTGGCAAAAGTTTATATATACAGATACAGCTAAAGGTTAAATAGAGAGGTGCCCAGGTAATATGGAGTAAATGCCAACAGATGGATCAGATAGTTGTCATGATAAAAAACAACCTAACAAGGCTTCTTGTCAACAGCAAAGCAGAGAAAGAAAGACTAAAAGAACTATAAAGACTTCTACTTCAAAACAAGAACTATAATTTGTGTGTGTCAACACTAAAAATCAGCTGTTTTACAAATTAATAAAAGACTAATTTTCTTTCTAAAATTTGTGGTTTCTTTGTTTTAATTTCTGCTGGGGATTTTAAACATTTTTTTTTTTTTTTCGTAATCCTTGAAATGAGGTATGATTAATGATTCTATGTGTATTTTTCGAACAATTTTCCTCAACTTTATTTTCATATTTATTTTTTTCTTCACGAAGTTTCAAAAGTTAACAAACATGAACTCATTTAAATCCGATGAAGACCGAAGGTCCACCAGGTTAAAACGTTGTGAAGAAAAAAAATAAAAATGAAAATAAAGATGAGGACAATTGTCCCAAAAATACTCCTAGAATCAAAACTAAATTCTTGGTCCATATTATTATTAAACAGCAAAAATCAAAACTTGTCAAGACTGAAAAATAGATTTATTTGGATTTTTGGAATGAAAGAACAATGAAACCAATTAACACTCTTTCTTTTTATCACTAGAAATATTTTCATTCATTAACAATCATCATCATTAAGTGCCAGTAGTGGACCTGACTAACTATTCTGGGGTAACTGACACCCCTGCCTGTCTTCACATGAACTCTCCCATCTCTGAGGAGAGCGGCCATTTTAGACTCTCTTATCAGAGATTCCATGCCAGCCTAACCGTTGACATGACTTTACAGACTCTCCTATTTGATATTGTGAACCCCTT
>JAUZSX010224103.1:0-15721 GCA_034780655.1 Idiosepius hallami
ATAACTCCGAAACAAGCTTGTCTACAGATTGCAAAAATACATTTTATATATATATATATATATATTTTTTGTAGGTAAGTGAATTTTTCAAGGTTTTCTTCAATATAAAGATTATGGTAAGTCTCTTGTAATGATACGAATGTGTTACTAAGAATGTGATTTAGAAATGTACATTAGAATAGGGCGATCAACCAAATTCTTTAAAGGTGAAAAAGTTACCGAAACCGCAACGATGGCAGATGTTGTCGTTTGGCATTGCGGCCCTATATTTAGGAATCAAAAAGGCTTAAACACATTTGACTTGCGACAACAATATAATATTTTGCTGATTTGTTTGAATTCTTTAGTTGTGTTTTGTCTTTTCTGACAAGGATTAACTTTTAGAGAAAAGGAATTTTTTATGTGATACAAAGCAAATCACTATGTTTGAAATTTAATTATTTAAGATTTTTTTTTGATGGGTGACAAAACTGAATTAATTTTAATGCAACGAGAATATTTGTTGGAATTATGAATATTAATCTCTCTTATGAACAGAATTTTATTCTTATTCTTAACAAATCATTGCAATAATCCAAACATAGACAACACGAGTTTTCAAATGTGATGCAACAATTTGAACGATAAAGCCTTTCGACAGAAAACCTATACTATGAATGATTTATTTAAAAGAATTAGAAATGTTAATATTTCCATTTTATTAATGGTTAATACTAATTATTGATTGAATTCAGTCAAGATGAGATGATTAAACACACGTCTATAATAAAAAGATTTTACTCTCCTCATCTATTAAGCCATAGCTTGATCTGTTAAAAAAAGGGGTTGTACTTTTTTTTAAAATAACAATATATTTTTAAGATCTTGCAAAAGTAAATATTTACGAATGTATGAGTTAGAAATCTATCTTTAAATAAAACCCTCTGAATATTGATTCTTTGCCTTTAATCAGTTAAAATTATCTTGTTCGTGTTTTCTATATTTAAAACCTTATTCAAGATCTACCTGGCTTTATATTTTGGTCTTATCAAATGTTTTCAATTTCAAAATCATCTGATTAACCCGTTAAGTACTTCCCTGTGGTTAAAATACAAAATCGGCTTTTGAAAGCAATTGGGGCGGGATGTAGAAAATGCCCTTCAAGCGAAATCTATATTTAAATTGTTACCAAAATATATTTTTGTATTAACATTGCGATTCATCTTAAAACTGCACTGAAAAAGAGAATGGATGCAATTGAATTGTTTTCCCAAGAATTTATTCTTGGATGGTTTTAGCCTTTTTCTACTAACATTGAATGTAAGGTTCACAAAGCATAAACAAAAATAAAAAGAATTGCTTTCATTCTTTTGGAAGATGCTTTGAGATGCACATGCTTCAAGCAGATAAAACGAAAATACACGATCCTTGCATGACAACTTTTATTATTTAAACAGGTTTTAAAAGGCCATTTTTATTATTTAAAGAAACTATTGATAAACCCGTTGTCTAAGTATTAAAAAAAACAAAAAAAACAAATCGAGATGACTTGTGCGAACAAGATGTAGAAAACATTAAAAAAAAAGCATTTGTTATAAAGCATGAAAACAGCTTAACAAAATGTTTTTCTCCATAAGCTTTCAAAATAAAGGTACAACATTCAATTCGAAAAACATTAATTTATAGAGTTTACAAAATAAATATTTAATAGAAATTGAATCTAAAATTGTCTTTGATTTATTTTATGTAATCTACATTTTTTGAGGATTAAAACATATTATAGTTGAAAATTATATATGTGTATTACTAATTGCTAAATCTAAATACTTAAAAAAATCAGATCGACGTGTTTGAATAAGACCCTACATTTGCATAAGACCCTACATCCTGCAGCTTTTTTTTAAAAATAAAACCACAATAGATATTAAAAAATGGCTGTTCATACGTAGAGCTTTTCAGCCCTTCTTATTCTATTTATATAATAGTTATATCTAAAAAAATTTAAATCACAAAAAATTGCTTATGTATGTTACTACCTTTCTATATTATATTTTTTATTAACTGCTTTAGAAAAAAAATCGTTAGAAATGAGTTTAGCATAAAAAGCATTAGAAATGAATTTAGTATAAAATCATCAGAAATTAATTTAGTATAAAAAAGATCAGAAATGAATTATCTATAAAAAACACTAGAAATGAATTTTGTATAAAAAGTAATAGAAATGAATTTAGTATAAAAAAAAAGATCAGAAATATATTTAGTATAAAAAGCATTATAAATGAATTTAGTGCAAAAAACATCAGAAATGAATTTAGTATAAAAAGCATTATGAATGAATTTAGTGCAAAAAACATCAGAAATGAATTTAGTATAAAAAAAAAACATTAAGTGCTTTTCTTGATAATATTCTTCCTTGATATCCTTATAGGAATGTCATCTGCGCCGGGCAAAGCCAGATAATACTTCTAGTAATAGATAAAGCTGATTTTTTCGCGCAACAAATTTACCGATAGAAAATAATATTTCAATTGATTTTATTTGAAAAACATAAATAAGGAAAAGAATAAACTGGGATATAATTCATTCACTGAATTCTCCAGGCTTCTTTCCAAAAGATTTCCACTTGTTTTTTTAGACAATCATACAAAGAACAGGGCATTCTATATTGAAGATAGCTTGGTAATGGGAAGGCGTAACAGGTATGGGCCGACAATGGAGTTAAGTCTAATACTGGATAAAGTATAATACGCTGAATACAACCGAAATAAGTTAGCGGTGCAAAGGAAAGAACAATTGGTTGTATCTTCGAACAGCCATACAGAAAGTAGTGGATCTTCTAGTCATTTATGCCAGGTGTACTTACATCAATATTTTTTTTTTTAAGAGTAAAACAAAAAACTTTTACAAAAATGGATTGGCCTCGTGGGTAGGCAGTCGCACTTCGTAAACCAAGTACGTGAGTTCGAATCCCAGTCGTTCCATTTGCGTTCATAATTGGACTAATACCCCTGGGGAAGTTAGGAATCCCCACCTTCCCTCCAGGTATGGGTTAAATAGTGAACACTGTGTTATTATTAAAAAAAAACTACGTGTGTTTACAATGATTTTTCTTGGCATTAAATGACCTAAAAAAAGGTTTATCTGATGTAAAACACAAACAGACGTCACCGCTCAATATTGAAGTATGTGTGTATCTCTTTTTTCCCTCTATCTTCTGTATTACTGCCTCCAGACATCTATATTTTTCAATATCATATCTGATAATTAATAAAATATTTTTTCAGAACAAAAACTATTGAATAACTTATTTTAAATACAAAATCTTAAAACTCTTGTGTCCAGAATAAAATTTTGAAATCAATGCTGTTCTTTACCAAGATAAGCTGCTTCCCCGATTTAACGAGACCCATTTGCCCAAAGCAACTGAAGTTATATGAAATTCTTTTAACTGGGATTTGAACTCGCGTAATCCGATTCCAAACTCCGAACTTTTACTAATGTTCCACCTCACAGCCTAATAATGTTAAACAAAAATGAAAAAAAATACATTTGGTTATATATATTTATGTATGGGGCAGACACGGTTGACCTCTGGAATCGTATTGCATGAGTTCAAATCTTAGTAAAAACCATTGCCTCTAACTTAAGTTGCTCTGGCAGATGGAGCTCGTTAACTTAGAAGTGTAACTCATCCAGGTGGATGGCAATCCTGATTATAAAAAAACCAAGGATTTAATGGGCACGTAAAACTCGTTAACTTGGAGGTGTAACTCATCTAGGTGGATGGCAACACTTATTACAAAAAGCCAAATGTAAACCTCAAACGGGACTTGTATCTAAATCGGGTTTGTGCTCGACCAAGTAAATATGATGCCTGTGTTTGTTTATGAGTGAATGGATCGATTTAGGAAAGCGAATGGGTTGCGATGACAGCTACCATAATATCCTGTAAAATAATGGCGTGTAGAACAAGAATATAGAAAACGTGGAAAAAAAGATAGGGGTAGAAGGAGGATGATGGGAAGCTGGCGGGAAACGCCTATTCAGTCCTTTAAATATAAGGAAAAGTCTTAAGGAGATATATCTCTTCTTCGACAGTTTTGAATATTAATAGTCGAACAAGTGTGACAATATCATTCTAGGAGTTTAACAGGGTTAAAAGATGCATGTGTTATTTAAAAAACAGTTTTAAGTTGTATTCTGTTCTCAAAATACGATAGAATATTATACAGAAAGACATTACACTACATATACACATTTTAGTGTCTGAATAAATTTTTGATAACAGTTGTGGTTTTATGTTCTAAATAGCTACAGGATGAAGGGTCTCATACACGCGCGACGGTATGATTGTTAAATGTTACATGCATTGCGGTATCCTTTCGTCTTCTTAATAATGCATTGAACATAACATTCACGGAATTTCGATTTTGATGACGGTAGAATGAGCAGAATAGAATGCAATTGAATAAAATAATATCGATATAGATTGAAGTAATATAGGATTGCAAGTGAGTCTATGTACGCCCTTATTATTCTTCAGCAATAAACAGAAACCCTTTTTAACTTGAAGAGGCAACAGAATCTCAATGAATATTACATGAATGGAACTCGACAGTGTTTGAAAAAAAAGACATTTTTTTTTATTTGTGACCTTTACAAAGAAGACTGATTCAGCAAAATATAAAAATTTTCTTTGTGTTCCATGAATGAAAAAAAGCCTTTTGGTAAGATTCACTCCATCAAAGCTGCTTGGTACCAAGTCTGATTTATCAACGAATTTCACTTGGAATCAACCAGTCAGCGGAAGAATTCTTTGTACATTTAAGAATACAATCACACCAATGTATTATGAAAAATAACACAACAAACTGGTTTGCATAATCTTATACTAATTATTATTTTCGAAAACAAAATATTATTTTTTATCATTTATTTTTAAATTAATAACCTTTTTAACATTGATATAAAGTACATGAAGTATTGCCCAGCAGTACCAGAGACTTGCCACTAAGCTAATTATGTAAGCCTGTTATATCGGAAAGCAGTTAATGATTTTTTATACTAAATTTATTCCGAATGTTTTTTTTTATATTAAATCTGTTTTCAATCTTTGCGTATACGAACCTCATTTCTAAAACCTTTATCTAAGGTAGTTGAATTAGATTTATATGTACATATGTAAATTTTAGCATTGCCAGGGACTTGCCACTAAGCTAATTATGTAAGCCTGTTATATCGGAAAGACCCATCAGAATATTAAATATCTAAGTAACCCTTACATTCACTTTAAATCTCAGAAATAATACAGTTTAATTCATGAAGTTCATTTTCCCAGTGCCTTTCTTTCTATGAATGGACTTTACAGTGTAGGGAATATTTATTATTTATTTAGTTAATTCTATTGCTCGGGGAACGAGGAATCGATTTCGTAACCATTTTCTTGTATTCGTTTGGGAGATTGGTTATCCCGGGGCAGATTACCTTCCAGCTTTTTCCGAAGGAAAACTCTAAGGCCGCAATAGGATTTAGAGTCAGAGTTCTCATCTCTGACCCTTTTTTTCCTAACAAGGTCCACAAGGCTGTGGTTTTTCCCTGAGCTTTTTGTAATCAGTGTTTGCCTTCATTTAGATGAGCTTCTCTCTTGTGTTAACGAGCACCATATGCCCAAAGCAGCTAGGGTTAGATGTAATGGTTTTGAATGGAATTCAATCTTTCGTAATTCAATTACATAGTCTGAGCTTTCACCAATGCTAGCAAAATACAGCAAAATTCGATTGGATTAAATTAAACCTTTGGATCCTGACTTATGTGACATTTTGTTTCTCCGTGGTCATCTCAAAAAACGACTCAATTTGTTTATAAGTAAATTTTCGTTCTCATTTTTTTCCGAAGTTGCCGAGGCCAATATTTCAGCCTTTTGCGTACAAAGAGTTAAAACATTCTGCTAAATTCAATCGAATAAAGAAATACCTAATAAATGGAATACAACATTAAATCTTTCAAACACATTTGACATTTAAAATAGTGAAATAATATATGAATATATCATAGAATAACTCACTAAAGACAGATTCTGTTTCACAATAGAATGCAGGAAAGCTGTGAACTCAAAGAATAAAATGATCGAACTATTTTTTTAATATTTCTTTACCGCAATAAACCTCACAATTAGCAACTCCATTAAAAACTTCTTATAGTTTGATATTATCAACAAATAAATAAATAAGTAAATAAATAATAATATAAATCTATCTTTCTACGCGAAACTAAAAGGAACTTCAATAAATAGAACATGGGAAATTAATGATAAAAAATAGATAAGAACAGTTTTAAAATAGATCAAACTCCTTAAACATTATACCGGAATATTTGAATCAACTAATTTTCTGTATTTTCAAAAACATAAAAGTCCGAAAGCAGAAATGTAAAATAAAAAAAATCAACTTCGTATCAAACGAGAAGAAAACGTCTATTTCTCGTTCAGTGGCATGGAATTTAAAAGAAAAACTCAATAAATAAAAGCAAAGTTCGAGTACTAGTCTAGACGATATTCACAATGGCATTTGAATCGACTGCCAGAAACATCTTCTCACAGAGTAATCCTATAGATTCAATGACATATGCTGATCAAAGCAATTTCAAAAAATTTGGCTTGAATTTATCAACACAATAAAAACTAAGAAACGATCTGTTTAAACCAGCAAATAATGGCGGAATTATTCTATCAACAAGCTAATTGAAAAAATACACGTTCAATTAGTTTTATTTATTCCCTTGGATCATAAAAGTCCGATAGATTGGCTCTGATCATCTAAGTAAAAAAGACACAACAATATTTCCTCACTAATATAATCGTCTAATAGAACGCATTTGGGTGACTAGTTGGTCATTATGCTAAGTCAGGATTCAAAGAGTTAAAAACTATACACCGATATTTTCTCCTTAATATAGTCGTCTAATAGAATGCATCTGACTAGTTATTCAATTTGCTAAGTCAGGGTTCTAAGGTTTAATGATGTTTCAGTGCTTTTGTACATTTAAATCTTTGGACCCAGGAGTAAAAAGCGATAAAGAGCGAAAATGACAATAATTAGTTTAAAAAATTACAATTTAACCAATCAAAATCCTTGGGTTAAAGGAGGGTCGAATTTTTTACCATGCAGTTTTTTTGCTAAGTTGCTGGGGGCTAGAGCCGGACTGAGAGCATTACTGGCCCTCAGACCAAAAATGCTCTTTTCCCTGATTTTTTACTGTTAAATGCTACTTATAGAGCCTATTAGGCAGAGCAGGAAATCTTTGCATATTGTCTGGAATAAGAAAAGAAAAACTTAGTTTAAGATTAATGTTTAAACGATTCCTTTTTTTTCTGATTTCGAATCAAGGAAAATTTTGATTAACAATATCGATATCAAATACGATTCTGATTCCTTGCCTTAGACTTGTGTCCAGCCAGGAAGTGTAAACACCCATGAGAAACACACACAAGGCAGCCCGAGTCAGGCCTCTTGCAATGCAAGGCTCTCGTACCAGCTTCCATTGGACTGATTACTCAGTCCATCTCTGCTGAGGCCGATATATCGGTATTTTAGAGTTCAAATTGTTATTGTCAGAAACAGTTTTCATTAATTTGTTTATTTTCATAAACTGATTGTTTGTAATATCATGATTTTATTACTTAACTTAGTCTATGAGAATTATCCGATGCGGATTAACCTGAGTCTATCCTAAGTCAAATTAGTCGTATTTGCCGGGAGATGAACACAATGTAATGACCGGCGATTGAACTTGGATAATAGGATTCTGAACTCTAAGATGTTAACTGCTTTCACATGGGATTTTTCGCCCAAATAGATCTAAATATTATGTCTTAAGTAACGGAAGATTTTAACAAATCCCCAAATCTACCGAATCAAAAGTTTTTGACCCTCTTTAATCTTTTTATCATATTATTTAAGTATTGAAACCATAAATAATATTTAACAGAAGTATATTAAAACAATACATTGTTTGTTGCCTTAATCAGAAATTCATTATTTTTTAATAAAGAAAGTGAATAAAAAAATTCAAAATTGTCTTATTTAGTTGAAAACTTTAGTTAAGTATTATATAATGAGCTATAACAATATGCTTATATTGAAGAATATTCTTCTCATGGAAGTAACTATTTTGCAATTTTACCATTTCTTTTAATTCTGTAGTTATTACTAATAACTACAGAATTAAAGGAAATGGTAACATCCCAAAATAGTAAAGTAACCACGAGAATATTCTTATAAATAAAAGTAGATAAAGTATATTGTCATTTCCCTAGTTGTTACAAAGGCTGTAAAAATATGCTTTTATTACAGAATATTCTTGTCATTAATAGACGCTTTTACGATTATTATTATTATTGACTTATTAGTAGAGCTTTGATAATATGCTTTAATTTAATAATATTCTACTTGTTACTTGACTGTTTGGCGATTTTAGGATTTCTTTTAATTCTGTAGATATTAGTAGGGTTTTGTCAATATGCTTTTATTGAAGAATAATCTTGCCATAGCACTAATAATATATAACTATAATCAAAATCACGAGAAACTGATGTTGTGGATTTGAATCGGTCACCATGAGCCTGCCTTACCATAATCCTATCTTCCCTTTGAGACGTTTTAGGGGGTCTGCGGGTTTTAGGGGATGCTTCTAATATATTTTTATTCTTATACCGAGGTATCACATGATGAACAACACTTTTTGATCTTCGAACGATTAGAAATTGTTTGAATTTGATTAACTTTCTTTGTAATTGTCTAAAATTATTTTTTTCATGGAGAGACAGAGTTTTGCAAGTTGGTCACATCATTTTTCTTTGTTGTGCTTATCAGCAGTTCCAATATTAAAAACTAGCTATTTTTATGTAAAGTTTAGTCTCTTAAAGATAAATTTTCTATTTCGTTCCTTAACTTTTGGCCATGATAAATCCACATATATAACTTTAAACTAAAATGTTTCTCAATATTGAATTGTAATTTTATTTTTTTTTGGTACTAATTGGTTCTATTTGTTTATTCTGAGAATTTCAGAAAAATCCAGGCTCTAATTTTTGAAATATACATGAATAATTGTAAATTTTATTTCCGTTCCTTATATTATGGCCGATACTATATATATAGACTTACCTAGACACTAATGTATGTCAGGCGGGCTATACATTGATAGGTTAAGTTATCGTTGAATTTTCAATATGACGGAACATAGGGGTAGAGTGCTTGCATTCTTAGCTGCAGGTTATTGGTTCGATCCCAAGTGGGATCAAGGTATGTGCTGCTAATGAGACTTAACAAAGTCGAAACTGTGGTCTAGTACTCCAGTGTCTGTTGCAAATTCAATGATTTCTTTCTTTATCAAGGTGAATTATTATATTATATATATATATATATATATATATATATATATATATATAATGAAATAGATTTTTAAAAATAAATATTTCTTTTATGAAAGTATTACTAATTTATAATAAAAATACTTTTATAGAAAAATATTTATTATTATTTTTTCCATATACACATACCAAAAAAGTAAACCTTATTCAACTATAATTATACTATCAGAATATACATTCCATTATATAAACATTTATAAATATGTATCTTGTATACTTAGGCAGAATATCATTATTCAGACATGTTAAATTAAAAGAATTTAAATTTTTCTTTCAATATTTTCGTGAAGTTTAGTATATTTAGACAGAATATCATTATTCAGACACATTTCATTTTTAATTCAATTTTTTCTTGACTTTTAAGAAGAAACTTAGTTGTTAGGTGGAGAATCTTAATTTAATCGAAAATGACTGCGGATTATATTAAGATGCTTCACATCTAAGTTTATTGTATGAAAAAATTGTATTAAAAAGAAAAATTTTAATTCTTTTTAGCTTCTGAATAAATATATATATTTTTTTTTTTTTTAGTAAAGAAGTTCTCTACCTGGGTTTCACCCTCTGGATCGTCAGGAAAACATTATGGTTTTGAAATTTGGTCATTCCAAATCTCAAAACCATGATGTTCTCTTGACAATCCAGAGGTTGAAACCTGGGTAGAGAAATCCTTTAATAAATAAGTCATACCTCTATAGCTCTACTTTATTATTGAGCACTTTATTTGTTCATTAACACCAGTTTCTTCTGTTCACAAAACACGAAGAATCCAACTCACACTAAATATAAATATCTATATATATATATAAATATATATATCTGAGTGATAAGGTTGCTTAAATTTATAGTTAGAGTGCTCAATATCAATGATAGAGCGTATATATTAAGTGTAGACACGGAGTCAACAGGAATCGGCAACTGCCAGTTTCTTGCTTACGTGTTCGTCAGGCTGAAAAGCTTTTCTGACTACACTTTATATATATATATATATATATATATATATATATATATATAAATATACATATACCCTTTGGCCGTCTTCTGTAAAGAAGTAGCAGTTATCATGATTAAAACCAATGTGTATTGAGTTTAAGTGTCCAGATAGATTGAATAAATTAAATTTAAAATATTTTAAAATCCTGAAAAGAAAATTATTTTCAATCCAAAATTGTTATAGAAATAAACTTTTGTTCATATTTTTATGTGAAAGTCTTAAAAATGCTATTCATTAGAACAGCATTTAAAAGAATGAATAACACAGATTTTTAATTGATTTTTTATTCAATTTTTAAATACATTGACATTTCAAATAAAGATACTTTATACAAAGTATCTTGTCTGGAAAATCATTTTAATTAATTGTGGTTTGCTTTGCTAACGAACATTCATTTAATTTACACTAACTAAATAACCAAGTAACATTGTATTTCTTCAATAATAATAATAATAATAATAACCCTATAGAATCTTGGAGATGATGTTATACTGTATTGTGGGCATGATATAAAAAGGTACCACAAGTGTTAAAATTCAACTTTTGAGACAAAAATGCCATTTTTAAATGCCCTGATGATGATTGATTATGTCAAAATAAACAACCAAACCAACCCTAAAATATTTCTTTTGCTTCTAAATAATTATTGCTCAGAAAATGCAGAATTAATTTCTTTTATTTTTTTTTTATCTCTTTAGTTTTTTTTTTTCAAAAAAAAAAACATTCTGCTCAGTGAAAGTATCTAAAATTTAAAAACCACTTGAGTATTAAGATTTTTAAAAGAAAAAGCAACAACACCATCAAAGAGTGTTTAGGCAAGATTTCATCTTCATAATTGAACTTTATTCGTCCGAGAAAAAGTTTTAAAAAAAAGTATATCCATTTGTTTGTCAGACTTTATTTAATAAAAGCTAAAGGTTTAGTCCATTGCAATGGTTTAATGGTGTAAACACCAACTATGTCATGGTAATGAGCACAACATTAGATACTATTTCTCTTAATTCAATAAAACCCTATTTTCTGATTAATTAATGAACTTGTGTTCATAAAATTTCAATTTGAATTTCTAACCAAATTTCGTTTTAATCTATTCTTCATTTCCCAAATTGGGAGTTTTTTTATCAAATCTTATAATCTTAATCCTTTAAACCCTAAAGAACCAATATATTGGTCCTGGCAACTTAAGGGAAAAGAAGATACACACACAACCTCTAACTTTGGACCCTGACTTAGCAATATTACCATTCCAGAGCCATTGTATTAAAGAACCATATTAGAGTCGAAATGTAGTGTGTCTTTTTTTGCCTTTGGTTACTAAGGTCAATATATCGGCCCTTTAGGGTCTAAAGGCTTAATTCATTAAAATAAATACAGTAAATTCCACTTAATCCATTCGCCTTAAGCCCTATACAAAGCTAACAAATTAACTTTGTGCTAATATTTCAAAATATGGCCATTAAACAAGCTGAAACAATGCTTATGTCTCTTATTGGTAGAAAAAAAAACTGTTCTATATTACTCATAGATATCATTTCTTCATTGGCATACTTGGTGTGGGGGAGTCTACCTCAGGTGACAGCTAAGGAGGGTTGACACAATTCCCCACCCCCCAAAAAAAAGAAAGCCAGGTTGTGGTGCAAAAATAGTCTGAAAATAAGATTTATTTATCATAAACTATTATGTAATTCTATGGTGCCATCGGAGGGCTTTAGTCTGAAGAAAAATCTAGTTTTTATATGCTTTTGTCTTGGCTTCTCAAGTTACTCTAGGCCTCCAATGATCAAAGTGCATCAAGCGTATGATAGGGGTGTTGCCCCACCAGTTTATTAATGGGGTTTCTTGATCTATTTCAGATGTGTTGCCTTCAGCATAGGGTAATGGGTGGGGGTCAGTGGAGAGGGGACATTTGACCAGACGACCCTGGGTGACGTTTACTCTAACTACACCATTGAATTTAATAAAAATTAACATCACAATCAATTCATTGGTTCTGACAACTTAAGATTATTATAAAGTTGCCGGTCGACGTGGCTCAGTGGATAGACAATCGGACTTCGGAACCATACTACGTGGGTTCGAATCCAAGTTGTTCCGTCTACGTTAATATGTCGACTAATACCCCTGGGAAAGGTATGAAGCCCTTTCTTCCCTCCAGATATGGATTAAATAGTGCAAGACTCCAACGGTGGATGTGGCGGATGATGTCCATAGTGACACAACGGCACTGAAGGCGCTCAAAGGCTGCAACAGAGGATGGCCCCCAGTCGTCGTGGTTCTCTCTCCAACTCCATGCCATTGGAACCAGGCCCTCTCCTGCTAGGGGACCGTGTGCTGCCTGCAGGTGCATCAGTCACCCCACGTTAAAAGACATTACGCGCAGGCGTCCTCTCGAAAGAATCCACATGTCCCAAGACGGAGGATAGTCATACTCGACAACGAGTGACTGTGTGGTGACTGCAGGTGCATTTGTCACCCCACGTTAAAAGACATTAAGCACATGCGTTCTCTTGAAAGAGTCCACATGTCCCAAAACTGAGGATAGTCATACTCGACAACGAGTGAGCACCGATGATGCTTTGTCGGGTGATTGGAGTCCATGTCCGAGATTTTCTGTTCGTGTGTCTTTGTTTACCATTCCGAATTTACTTATATTTGTTGGTAAGTGTGTGCCTGGTTGTTTAAATTGAGTGTGTTATCTTACACCTGTTCTTCTTTCCCCAAGAATATTTACCGATTCCCAAGAGTCATTTCAGTTTCCTTGGAAAGAATAAAAAGACGATAAGCGTTTTATTTGATAACAAATTCTGAAGAATTGGTTTTTGATTTTTTTTCTTTTAATTCTTCTTCTTTCATTTCTTGCTCTCCTTCTTTTCTTCTTTTTATTTTATCTTCTTCTTACTTCTTCATCTTCTTCTCTTTATTCTTCTTCTCTTTCTCTTCCTTCTTTTTCTTCTCCTTCTTCTTCTTCTTTTCCTTCTTCTTCTTCTTCTCCTTCTTCTCCTCCTTCTTTTTCTCCTTCTTCTTCTTCTTCTTCTTCTTCTTCTTCTTCTACTCCTTCTTCTTCTTCTTCTTCTTCTTCTTCTTCTTCTTCTTCTACCCCTTCTTCTTCTTCTACTCCTTCTTCTTCTTCTTCTACTCCTCCTTCTTCTTCTTCTACTCCTCCTTCTTCTGTCTTTCTTTTTCCTATTTTTTTCAATTTTATTTTTTTCTCTCTCTCTTCTTCTATTTTCTTTCCTTCTTTCTTTTTACCCTGATTTTTCCTAATTCACTTTTTATCTTTTCCTTTTTGTCTTTCGGTTTCTTTAAAAAAAATTTTTTTTTACTCAATTTAAAAAATTCAATTTTCTTCTAGAAAAACAGGATTATCGCAAACAAAGAAACAAACAACAGGTTTATTTGGTTATTTTTTTTATATATTAACACTTGCGGTTTCATAACCCAATAATTGATTAAATAAATAAATGGAAGATTAAACAAATAATTCTAAATAAATAAATGTACAAAACAGAAATAAAAACAAGTCTTTTAAAATGAATTATAAAAAAAAATTGAAAAGTAAAACGAAAAACTTTACAAAGAAACTCATCGGCGGTCACGCGTTGTCGAGTATGACTGTCCTCCGTCTTGGACCTGTTGACCCTTTCGGGTGGACGCCTGTGCGTGATGACTATTAACGTGGGGAGACTGATTGTGATACACCTGCAGTCCCCACACGGACCTTTGGCAAAGGATGGCCTTGTTCCAATGGCATGGATAACCACGACGACTGGAGCCCATCCTCTGTTGCAGCCTTTAACCGCCTTCAGTGCCGTTGTGTCATTGTAGATATCATCCGCAACATCCATCAATGAGGTCTTTCACTATTTAACCCATAGCTGGAGAGAAGAGTGGGCTTTATACCTTTCCCAAGGATATTAGTCGACATGTTAACGTAGACGAAACAACTTGGATTCGAACGTGTGTAGTACGGTTCCGAAGTCCGACTGTCTATCCACTAAGCCACGTCGGTAAACTAATCAAAAGCTGAAAGGCAGGATTTTGCACTCAAATATTCGGACATAAAAAGGTATATACACTCGTTGACACACACACGACAATACCCACACACTATACATACACACAGATGTACACATACATACTCGGTTATTGACACACAGAGGCATACTTATGATCATATTCACGCTGACACATACTCATATGTGGATATAGATACACACGGTCGAACACACACTGAAATTCATATACGGGTTATACACACACAGGGGTATACACACATACATAATTTAACAAAACCAAATTTTATACAAATTGTTTCCTGTTAACCAATTAGATTTTAAAGGACCAATATATCGGCCCTGATGATATAAGGCAAAAGTAGACAAACCAATACTTTGGCCCTGATTTATTCTACTAATAAAACTGCCCTGAGTTGCTTTTTGACAATTTCGATAAGTCAGGGTCTAAAGGGTTCATAATATTTTAACAAAACCAGATTTGTCTTCAAATGGTAAATCCTCACAAAAACTTTAGCAAAAATAGATGTCTTTTAAAATCATTTTGTTATTGTGGCTATCTCATCCTCGTCGCAAGTTGTTGTAGTGTCGAGTGGTGGTGAAAGAAGGAACAAAGGCAAGTTGATAGATTGAGAAAGTTTATAACAGGTTTTGTTTATAGTACAAAGAAATGGTTTGGTCATGCCCTAACATCTAAGTAGCTTTGTCTATCGCCTTCTGCCAAGCACGCTAGCGTGGCTCTGCTTACATGCCTGTTGGTCGAGTCTATGTAGTGTGTGTCATCATCATCGGCGGTCACTCGTAGTCGAGTATGACTGTCCTCCTTTCGGGAGGACGCTTTCGCGTGATATCTTTTTTAACGTGGGGAGACTGATGCACTTGCAGTCACCACATGGACCCTTGGCAAAGGATGGCCTTGTTCCAATAGCATGGATAACCACGACGACTGGAGGTCATCCACTGTTGCAGCCTTCACCACCTTCAGTGCCGTTGTGTCATTGTAGACATTATCCGCCACATCCGTAGTTGTGGTTTTGCACTATTTAACTCATTGCTGGAGAGAAGATGGGCTTCATACCTTTCCCAAAGGTATTAGTCGACATGTTAACGTAGACGGACAACTTGGATTCGAACCTGCGTAGTACTTTTCCTGAAGTACGATTGTCTATCAACTGATCCACGTCGACCTCCTAGTAGTAAGTGTAGGAGTGGTGTAATCCCCTGCAGCAGTTATTATATTTACTTGGTGAGCACCTCCAAGTTTGGCACAAGGCCATTTTTACGTGCTCTTACCTGGGCTTTATATAT
>JAUZSX010224213.1:0-15720 GCA_034780655.1 Idiosepius hallami
AGTATGGTTTGATCAACATATGAGCCAATTTTCATGCTTTGCTCACAAAGTGTACTATTCGGCCCAAAATTGCCAGTTAGCCGCTCCACTAAGTGAAAAGATTTCACTATTCAAAATTGCAGAATTTCTCTGGTATTTTGTGAGCATTACTGTTTTTTTTGTTTGTTTTTTAAACATCTCTCTTATAAAATGATAATATTCTTTAAATTTTTTATTTTGTTTATCATGTCAAGGTCTGAATATTAAAAACAAAAAAATTGAAACAGTTAGCCTAATACAAATTTTGTGGATCTTTTTTTTTTTTTTTTTTTCATTTTACAAGTTAACAAAACCCTCAGGTAGGAGTTACTTTTTTTTATACCAGTGTGACAATAAAAAAGAATAAAATAAAATAGGAAACTAAACTTCTTTTCATACAATCATTAGTCAATTTTTTCTGAGTTTGCCATGGTTTTTATGGTTGGTTTGATTAAATCTTTTTTTTTTTTTTTTTTTTGAGAGTAAAAATATTTTTTTAATGAAAAGATACACAAGTGCTACAAAAGAAATCCTTAAATTACATATTCTTCTTTCAGTTTTTGTGCCTTTTATTATCATAAGATATATTTCTCTTTCCTTTTGATTGGAGAAACTTAAAGAATCCATAGAAACCTAATACAACAATAGGTATTTTGTATTTCTAAATAAAAAGAAGGAAATATCATCTGCATGAGTTGATTATAGCCTCTTTTTTTTTACAGTTATTTGAATGTGTGTACACAGATACACACTGTCTCCCCACCCTTTTTGAAAGTTAAAATTAGATGAGCAACTCCCTCCCCTCAAATATTCCATTGTTTAAGTATTTGATCACTGCAGATAATAGGTGTTCTCTTATCATAATACACCGTAAATTTTCTTTGCAAGAGTGACTACATGAGGCTAAACTAAGGGTTTGGTTTGTTTTTAATGGACCATCAACTTTATTGGAGTTATTTTAACAAAATCTTAGAATGTTCTATTTAACTTAGCTCTAAGGATGTATGAATTCATACCTTTCCCATGCATATCTAGTCAAAAGTGAACATAATAGACTGACTGGGATTTGAATTTGCATATTGAAATTCCAATATATACTTGCATAACTGCTTACTTTTTTAACCCTCTTTGGACCTATAAAACAAGAATTTTATTTTAAACTATAATTGTAGAATTTTATTATTCATAAATAAAAACAATTTTTGTTTGTTTGGTAAAGCAAGAGTTTTATGATTCATAGATATGAACTTGCAATGGTAAATTCTAAAAGTCTAAAGAAGTCAAAAACAAGATGAAATAAATTATGCTAATGATTATTCTTTTGGTTTTAAATAATCTGAAATAACTCACTTGAAAAAGCTTTTTTTTATAAATACTTGATAGAAATAGTTTTGGATTTTCATTTTCATTTATTTTCCAAAAAAAAAAAATCCTTTAAGTTTCTGGATTGGGGCCCTTTTAATTCCTTTTTTTTTATCAATGTTGTTGTTTTTTGTTTTGTTTTTTATTTTGTGGCTTTCTTTTTTAATCTTTATTTTAGAATTTTTTTTTCTGATTTTTGATTTTGGTTTACATCTTTATGATTTTGATATTCTTGATGTAGGAATCTTTTGGGTTTCACTGTTTTCATTCAAGATTAATCAAATTTTTTTGCTACATTGGCATTGCTTCAAGAAAGAGATTAGATATCATGACATTTATATATGAGTTAATAATGAATTGTACATAAAATTGGGGAATCATTTTGTGCTTTTCATTTTTAACATTCATAATTGAAAAAAGTAAATTGAAACTTTATAGTGTTTTCAAAGAGATCCTTTAGGGGTGTTATAAAAATTGTTTTTTTTTCTGCTTCTTTATCTATCTGTCATTTTAGATAAATAATCTTTTTGGTCTTGTAAAGTAAGTAATATTTAGAGGAATGCTATGTAGAGTATTGGATGATTGGCTCTAATTATAAAGTTCTTTGCACAAAAACAGAATAATGAAGCAAGCAGTGGGATTGATTGGTAATGTATTTAGTCATATTTTAATTGCTCTTAAGATAAAAGGTGACATTTAAATGTATGCATAAGTCATACCTATCTACATTCACCAAAATACCACATTTGTTCAATGGGCCGATCCTACTTAAACTTTCAATGATACTAAGCAATTTTGGGTTTTGGACAGACTGATGGACTCCTATTTTGTCTTAATGTATTTTCTTAGGCTTTCGTCTTATGGTGACCTAATTATGAACGTCACCTGTGTGTGTGTGTGCTGATATATACCTGTTTGCTAACTTGATTAACTACTTTAACTCTTTTTTTTTTTCTTGTTTTACTGACCTGGTTTTTAAAAAGACTCTTGTGTTTGTGCTAATAAATAAAGATAAAAACGTGGTATTTTTTGGATACTGTCCCACCCTCACTTTTTCTTAAATTTTAGAGTATCTGTTGAAAAAAACTACCAAGCAGCATCAAGGCATCCCAAAATTTTGCACTTCAGCAAATTATTAAAAAACCTTCAGTATTGCTCCATATTAAGTGTTTTTTATTTTCCTATATCTTAAATGAATTCTAATGAATTTTTGGACAATGAAAATTGTCACTAGAAATAGCAGCCATTTTGATTTTAAAAAATTGATCTAGGGACAATGCTTTATTTGTAAAAATCCTGAAAATGATGTAAAATAAAACTTAGTCTTATTTTAAAAAAAGTTGATTCCTAACCAAACAAACTTGATCAGCATTTCTAGATAAATTCAATTATAAGAGATTCAAAATGGCTAAAGACAAAATGTTGTGTAATGTTATTATGATTCCTAAGTCACAAAAAGTTTACTGATAACTAAGCTCCCCACCCTGTATTTCTAGTCTCAATTTTTTAAATTCTTCTTTCGTCTATTTTTTCTCCACCCAGAAAAAGACTTTGTTCAATTGTTGTCTGAATTGAGAAATTAAAAAAAAATTTTTGATGCTGTAAATTGCATTCCTTTCTTTATATTTGTTTATTGAAAGTATTAGCTTTCTTGTTTTCTACCTGTAATGATAGGATTTATACCCACACCTCTCTTTTTATAGTAATACTTAAAGATATATAGATATACCTGTTTTCTCTCTTTCTCTCTCTCTCTCTCTCTCTTTCATTATAACTCTCTATCTCTTTCATTATAACTCTCTATCTCTCTCTCCAGCATTTTTAAAGCACAAATGTAGCAAAAGCAACCTTAAAATTTTCTGCAGATTGTTGAGTTACATACTTCAAATTAAAAATTGAAAATTAGAGAAAGTCACAATCAAAATAAAACCTAGGATAATGATTAGATTTCCCCCCCCCTCCTACTTCATCTTTTTTTTCATTTTATGAATATTTTCTTAGCTTTCTTTTTATGCAACTGAAATGTGTCTTCATCTTAATTTGCAATCACTAAGTCCTTATCATTTGTATCAAGTTGTTTGTACCATGACTCTTATATCTTTTTATTAAATTTTCATATGCTTCAATCCATAATATAATATATAGATATATAACCATTTTGTAGCACTTTTTTTAACAAGTGTTAAACCAGAACTACTGGTCAACCTAATCATGCTGAGTGAAATTGTATAGAAACAAACTTTTCAAAACCCATTGAATGGTTTGTTACATTCTCATTGGGGAGGTCCACTTGGGGCAGTCAATAGGCAGTCAGACTTTGTAATTGTAATGAGCAATTTTGAACCCTAATTGTTTATTTGTATTCATAATTGGACTAATACCCTTGGGAAAGGTATGAATCACAACATTCCCTAGCTATGGGCTAGGTAGTGCACATTGTGTACAAGAATGATAAAGAAAGATTGATTTTTGGCCTGAAATTACTTAAGAAGGGTGATATGCTGTAAAACAAAACCAACCAATGAAACAAACATTCTTACCATTTACCCATCATTTATTCGAATTTCTTCAAATATTATCAGCTTTTGAAAAACTTTTATTTAATATTTCTAAATATTTCTTTCAAAACTATTTCTTTCCAAAATAATATCTCAGCCTCTAATAATCTATCTGTATATAACAGTTGGTAGAATAAATTAATTTACTCGTATTAGAATTTCCTCTTCATTATTCATATCTAGTAGGTTATGTTAAGGCAAAATATTACATATATTCAAACTACATACATACATGTATATATGTGTGTGTATATATGTGTATCATCTGCACTCCCATGTATGTAAATGGTATGCATAAATATGAAAGAAAATTAAAAGAGTAGTCAGAATAGTGAATTTTTTTTGGGGAAAAGGAGTGTCTTTTTTTTTTTTTTTTTTCATGAAGCTGCTTTTCTCACTTTTGAGTTCATGGTCATAATACATATATATGCATGTATTAACATATAAAGCAGTATAGTTTCAGACCAGAAGGTTTTTGTTTTAAGTGATCATTCTTCTCAAGAAAAAGACACATGAAAATATGATAATGACAAAATACTATAAGTTGAAAACAAATTCTAATGAATTATAAAACAAAAGTTATTAACCCTTTCGACCCTAAGGGGCCGATATATCCGGCCTTAGTAACGAAAGGCAAAAATAGACACACTGACATTTCGACCCTAATACGATTTGTTGATAAAACAGCTCTGAGTGACTACTTGGTAATATTACTAAGTCGGGATCCAAAGGTAGAAGTTAAAATATCGTTGTGTGTATGTCTCTTTTTTGCCTTAAGTGCCCAGGGCCGATATATAGGTTTTTTAGGGTTTAAAGGTCTCTGAGTGACTACTTGGTAATATTACTAAGTCGGGATCCAAAAGTAGAGGTTAAAATATCGTTGTGTGTATGTCTCTTTTTTGCCTCAAGTCCCCAAGGCCGATATATAGGTTTTTTAGGGTTTAAACGGTTAATTTTACAATTTGGTCAATAATTGGTTTTTAAAAATTATGATTTCGGTAAAGGAGGAATATAAATAACTGAAACCTTTTTATAAATTTTTATGTTTTTTTTTCTTTTGTGGCACTTAAAAATATTGTGCTGTAAAAACAAATCATATGTTAACTATTTTTTTTCTCTCCATACACATATGTGTATAATTGCTCACTAATTATATATTCTTCTGTAACTAGTAATTCCAGCTAATTGTCTTTGTATCTGTCTTCATTATTGTGTTGAACCACATTTAATTCTACAATATTTGCTTAATTGCTTTGTGTTGGTTTTATAGACTAAGATGTTTTTTGTATTCACAGTTATTTTAAGTAAAAGGTCAGTGCCAACAAAAACAATTGATAGTTAGAAGTTATTTGAGAATTTAATTTACATTTCAAATGTTTACCTTTTAACAAGAAATTTTGAAAACCAATTGCAAATTAATCCAAAATTATTATTGCTTTGAATCTGTAGAATTACTCTTTAAATCTATAAAAATATGATGTCAAAAATTAAAGACCAATTCTTTATATTTCATTTTCCCTATTTTAATTTTTTCCCTAATCTCTACAAAAGATATTGTTTATTTTATATTTCTTAGTTTATTCATTTCCTTAGATAAAAATCTTAATAAAATCATTTTTGACTTATAATTTTTGCAAAATATTTAAAACTCTATTCACTTTGAATCTTTGTTTATTTACTTCTACCATTTTGCTAATTATTTGCCTAATATTTTTGAAATAGAATTTAATAATTTTTAAAATAATTTACTGATCTTTTTTTAAAATTAAAAACAAATGTTAAGAAAATCTAATCAAACTGTTTCTCTATTTATGCAAAATTTGGTTAAACATTGTGAAAATGCTTCTGTTTGTATGTCTTCTGTATTATTTTTTAAAAATGAACACATTTTGACAAATACATAATTTCCATAGAATACTTCTATTTATCAGACTTTAGTCCTCATTTTATCATTGTTTCCTTCACAACGTTTTGGCTGATAAAGCTTTTGGCTTTTTTTAGGTGATCAGACTCTATAACCTTCTTGTCATAATTGAGTCTTTTATAAAATTTTGAACTTTTCATTAAAAAATCATTCTTATTCTGTTAACCATGGCTGGATAAGGATTTAACATTGGGAATGTATTCTTGGTAGTTATTGCCTTAAGATAATGCTCACTTACAATTGTAGGAAAACCTTGATTTATTATGCCACAAATAATTTAAATGTTTTTTAAAATTATTGATTTTTAATGTACAATTATTATTTCTATATAACAAATGGCCATATTTTATGTAAGATTGTTTCTTATTTCTTAGTAAATAATCTTTACTTTTAATCATTAACTGACTTTCAGTTTGAATTATAACATTTTTTGAGGAATTAAAAAAATGACTGAATTTGAAATCAATTTTTTTTACTGGTTAGGAATCTTTAGTTTTATTTAATGGTATTTCTATTTAATGGTATTTCTATTTAATGGTATTTCTATTAACAATAGCATTTGAGTATACTTCTTATATTTGATTTTCTTTTTTGTTTCTTTGGCTTAATATAATGCTATACTTCATCCTGAAATTTTATAATTGTTTTTTTTTATCACAATTTCCTTCTATATTTTCTGGTTTCTAACAATGTTTTTGTTCTTTTTTTTTCTCTTTACATTTTACTACAATGGTTTCCTTTCTTCTTTTATATAAGTTAAGCTTTGTATGCTTATCAGACAGTGCTTCAAAGGCCATGACCTGGGAAATAAAGCTTATTCCTTACTGAAAACAATTCTTACCTTGGCTCACAGGTGTCTATGTCTGTGTGTGTGTGTGTGTGTGTAAAAATTTTAAGAACTAGACTAAGGCTTTGACTGAAGACTAAAGGAATTAATTCATAAATAGATAACAATATTTCAGTGTTGTAGTGAGCTATCTGCCCTTGTTAATCATATTATTATTTGGTGATGTTCTTTTATATTGACATAATTTTTGTTTATTTATCTAAATCAAAAGAGAGAAAGAATTCAGTGATCACCTTTTATTAAAACATACTGATTTATATTGATTTATTGTACTTTACCAAGTGAGCCATGTTTTGTAGTTTCAGAATTAGATATAAGTACTGGAGTGAAATTATGAATACACAAACAAAATAACTTTGTATCCTCACTGAAAGAAGAAGAATTAAAATAATTTGTCTTAATGTTTAGAATAACAGTTTTTGATTCATTATAAATTGAATAAAAGCCATAAAATGCTTAGTATTCAAACAAGTGGAATTAATAAGAATACAAATAAAATTTAAATGTCCAGTCCTCACTTTTTATCTTTTCAATTTATCATTTTCTGAATTTAAATTTGCTCATTTATTTTCTTTATTCTGCTTTTTTAGTTTAAAGTTTGAATCAACATCATTCAAAAAAGGTTTAGAAATTTTATTATATTGAAAGATATGAATATTAGTTGTTGATCAGGAAAACTCTTATAAACCACTTATAAAAAGAAAAAAAAAACTACAGTCAAAAGAAAAAAAATCAATAAAGTTAAAAAGCATTTTATTTATTCATTGAAAATGTTTTCATCAAATTCATGCAATATTATTCTTATGAGTATTTTATATATTTTTTTTATTGTACTTTTATTTTATTGAATTCTTTATGTAAAATATGGCAAGAACTGAATAACTTTGTATTATATAAGGCACTTTGCATCGATAAACAATTTTTTTCATTGTCAGCTAATAGGTTTTTATGTATCTTTATACAGTATTTCTGGAAGAAAATAACTTGCCACAAACCAATGATAGCATAATGGAAATTTCATAGATAAGGTAACCTCTTAAAATTTTCAATAATTTAGTTTCAATATAAACCACAAGGTTTTAACAAACACTTTACATTTCATATCTTTGCTGTTGATAGCACTATTGAATTAACAATATAGAGTTATTGATAACACAGGAACTTCTCCGTATGTGACTTGAAACCTGTGTGGTAAGGAATCCATTGCTCTTATAATCTTTATAAATATTAAAGAACTTAACCAATTTAGAAATCTGTTGTAATAGAATTTCATTCTGTATCACTGGTTATGTAAACAAAACATATTCTGTTCTAGAACCCTTGCCATTATTATGCTATATTTAGTTGATTATTAGAAAACTCTTTCACAGAATAATCTGGAAAAAAAAATGAAGTCAACAGGAAAGATGCCAAAATTTGATGCCTTCTTCCATTAATTGTAAAACCTGGTGTAGATACATCCACATGCATATTCTGTACACTTTCATGTAAATGTTAGTGCTGTTTGCTAAAAGTTATATTTCAAGAATATATCTTAGAATTTTGGGCAGCGACGATGGAGCATTGGTAAAGGCTCGGGCTCTGGAATCGTATAACGCGAGTTCAAATCCCAGTCAAAAACCATTGCATTCACTTTAGCAGCCTTGGGCAGATGGGGCTTGTTAACTCGGGAGAGCAATTCATCTAGGTGAAAGGTAACACTAAATTAAAAAAGCCCAGGTACATAGAGCACGTAAAAATAGCCTTGTGCCTAACTTGGTTAGATGCTCTACCAAGTAAATACGATATCTTAGAATTTAGAGATATTCTATTAAATGATGATATAAACATTTCTTTAAATAAATATTGCATAGACTTCTGCTTTCACACTGATATTACATAGATGTCAAAATATGAAAAAAAAACTGAAAATAAACATGTAATTAATATCAAAACAAATTCTAAGAGTTAGAATTTAGATCATTTTCTTTAAAAATAATATTTTTTTTAAAACTAATTAATTGTAATTAATATCCCTGGTTATGGTAATAATCTTTAATTTTAGTTTACATTTGTTTTTACTTTAAAACAAAAAACTTTAGGAATCTGGAAAATTAAAATTTCTTTTGTGTTATTTATTGAAAATCTAGCGCATAGTTTAAAAAAGAAAAAGTCTCTTTATGACCCCTTTTATCAGACAATGTCTTTGTCTCTTTATAATTGGGAGAGTTTGAATTATTCATTTGTTCTGACCTAATATTTACCTTATCAGTTTGTTTGCCTTTCTCAATGGAATGTTTGTAATAAAAAAAAAGATAAAAAACACAACTTGAACATTTATATTTTTTTTCTATGGACATTTTTTTCTCTCATAATTAAACCCATTTTTTCTTTTAAAAAAGGAAAAAGATTAAAATGTTGCTTTTTATCTTCAAAGCTATGTTTAGCTTTTGTCTTTTTTTTAATTCGACTTATGTTTGCAAACGACCAGGCGGGGTCTTCAAATATAAAGATGTTTAAGATCTTTCTTCAGGAAATCTTGAAGATTATGAATACCATTTGATTATTTTTCATGTCTTTTGAAAACTAAGTAAAAAAATGATTGAGGATAACATTTTTTTTTTAATTTGTTTTTTTTTTTGTGTATTTTTTTTTTTTGTTGGTTTAATTGCTTGGCTAGAACTCCTTATCTAAACATTGCTCAAGGTATTTTCTATGATGAATCTAATATAAATAGAATATGAGAAAAAAAATAAATTTATGGCATATTAAAATTTCTATATAAAATATTTGGTCTGCTTGTCAGTATTGGTAAGATGAATTTTGATTATTTATTTGAAATCACTGCCATGCTAAGTAACATTGCAGAATGCAATCCAAAAACTGCAACTTGGGCTTCTGCATATATTGAAGGCTTTTATCAAAGATTATTTATATATATGTGAAAATTATGGGTGAAAAGAAGGTATACGATTATGAAAAATAAAAAAAGTCCAAAAGATGGTTTATTTTTAAATTCAAAATAATTTTACAGAAATTGTTTTATCCCTTAACTGCGCAAAATGTCCTCCACCAATATTTTTTTCAGCTTGTCAAAGAAAAAACATTTATAAAGCTTATAAAAAAGTCTGTATACCTATTTTTGGTCCACCCTGTGTGTATTTATTTACTTTTGTTTACTGTAGAATATTTACTATTTGATAAATTTTCGTATTACTGAATTCTTTGTTTTGTCAATTGTGAGTAACATTTGTAGACTTCCTCAGTGTATACATACATATATACATATCTGAATATTTCTGGTAAAGAAAAAAAGGAAATGTTGGGTATGAGTCAATGGGAAAATTTGTCAAAATAAGACTGAAAGTTCATGAAGATTTGCTCTATTCATTTAAAGGTGTCATGTTTAATGCAGTTAGCAGAAGAAGAAACATTAAGTGCACAAGGGTTAAAATTGCAGACTTGCAGTTTTTGTTGCTATTGATTAAAATAAAGTCATATATTTCAGGCTTATTTGTACAGGCTATGAGTTTCAATCTGTCAGTGTATACTACTTAAACATACACACACTTATATAATCATATAAAAGGATTAAGATGAAATGATTTATTACTTGGACACTCACCTGGCATAAAAAAAAAACAAAAAAACTTTTGCTTGAGTCAAAGAAAATGGAGATAATCTTAAAAGTGAGGGTTTGATTTGGTTTGATTTGGTTGGCTGGGATTTAACGACTTATCAACCATTTATGGTTATTTAGGATCTAAAATGAGGTTTTACAGTTCGATCAAGATTGTTCAAGCAATTGCCTTGAAGTCAAAGAAAATGGAGATAATTAAAGCATTGTGGTTCGGTTACAAAACAGTTCTTCTTTCACATTGATCAAAAATTGTTTTATAAGTTATTTCCCCAATAACAATACATGTACAGCACACGATGTATACCTTTATTATCTGTCTCCATCAATCCTGACCAACAACAGCAGGTTCTCCAAAATAAAAACACAACACCTGCATTCAGCAGATTAACATAGAACAAATATAATTTTTTTTTTCGAATCCAGCAAATATAAAATTCAGCTAATTAAATATTTTTTGTCTTTATGAAATTATGGAAGTGAGGGTTTGGTTTGGCTTGTTGGGGTTTAATGACCTATCAACCATTTATGGTTATTCAAAGTCTCCTAGGTTTTAGTGAGAATTTTGTCTGTTTATTTATTTAATATTATTTGGTTTCCTAGGGTTTAACAACCTATCAACCATTTATGGTTATTTAGGGTCTGAAGTAAGGATTTACAGTTTGATCAAGATTGTTCAACCAACTGCCTTCAAGAATCGAAATGGTGTGTCATTTTTTTCTCCTCCTTTTCTCTTCTCTTTCTGTTTCATTGCTAGAATTTATGGTCTTTTTTTGCCTAAATCTAAATGTGTGTCATTAGTGGGAAGCTCTCTTGTAAAAAAAAAAAAAAAAGAAAGAAAAAATGGAAAGAAAATAAAAAAACATATTAAAGAAGCAAGTTGTGTAAGGAAGTGAGTGTTGTCAAGTTACTTGAGTCTCTTTCAAATGGAAGGAAGCACTCGCAAAACAACTCTTCAGTAATTGAAGAACTCCTACACCCTCCTGAAACAAACAAATTTTTAAAAATGCAGCTGTCCTTTGAGACCCCCCCCCCCGTTTTTATGAAACACTCATTTGCTTAGCTGTCATTTGAATTTCGAGTATAGCTACTCTGGAAAGTTTTCTTAATTGTTATAAATTGAAAGTAATTTTAATTTCTTAAATCTTCTTGAATCCCTCAACAATTTTGCCTTTAATGTAACTCTGGGTTAGTCTGCTTGCAAGTTTCAAAGCCTTTAATGAAATACTGTTTCCAATATCTCGTTCATAATAAAAATTCAATTATAACAATTCTAAACTTATATAATTTTATATTCATCAATCATTACACCTAGTGGTGCATTGGTCTGCAAATTTGTATTTGCTGTTTCTGTAGCATACTTGTTTTTACGAGAAAGAGTCGCTAACCCTATGTTCAACCCCTAAACTAGAGAACGATACAATATTTTTGTATACAAGCTATTTATTTAGTTGCAAATTTTACCAATCAATTTGGAAAATTAACTCTTTACTTGTTAAAGACTGTTAATGTTGTTTTATTGCTTTGAGCAATCCTTTTCACAATAGATGAATTCAGAAACAACTTTCAACACCAATTCTTGAATTCTAAATGCATTTTAAGCTAGAGATGAATATACTCTGTAAATCTTCATAGTTATGTCTCTTTTGTTCTAGACATTGAATGATGCTAAAAAAGGATTATTGCAGACAATTTAAAGTAAAATTCAAAAGAAATAATTTCTCCCCCAAATCACTTGGTTTAGAATGTAAAAACTGCCAATGGGTACATACTCATAAACGTATAAGTATTTCAATGATGGTTATTACACAAATCCAACGCTAACAAGGCCCTTGAAAGTTTACTTGCGTGCAAGGAGATTAAAGTGGGGAAAAAACATTTTTTTTTTTGAGTTCTATGAGCCATTACTTTTAAAAGAATTTTATATATATAAAAAAAAAGTTACAGTGTAAATCAGATATAAGAGTCAGGATCAGAGAAAATCTCTCTTATATCTGGGCTTCTCTTATATCCAGACTGCTCTTATATCCAAGTTTCTTGTGTACCAGGGTCCTCTCATATCCCGGTTTAACTGTATAATCTAGCAGAGTTATAACTTCAAATCAAAAATCTAGAATTCACTAACAAGACATCCATTAAATATTAGCAATATCTTCTCATACCATTTATTTACATTTCAACAACCCTGTCCCCTGTTTTAATCATTTGGGATTTTCTTAAAGACTTTAAATATAAAAGAGTACACCATAAATGAAAACAGTTTTATTATTCAGAAATATGTAATTTGCAGGGAATTAATACATTAGTTAGATTGTTTTGTTTTAGCAGTCTATTATCCTTATTGGTCATTTAATGCCAGAAACAATTGTTTTTTTTTTTTGTAAATGTCTATTTTTCAGAGACCGGTTCTTAAAACATTAATGTGATTGTTCAGCTAGAAAGAATAATGAGGGTCATACTCTTTCCAGTGGTATTATTAACCTTTTAAGTAAATTTAATGCTGACTGAGATTTATTTTCACACAGTCATTGAATAAGGACTTTAAAGATAATACAAAATAATAATAGATATTTAATTGGGTTTGTTTTCACACATGATCTCTCTCTCTCTCTCTCTCTCTCTCCCTTTTCCCTTTTTTTCTCTTTCTCTCTCCCTTTCTCTCTCTTCCTCTCTCCCTTTCTCTCTCTTCCTCTCCCTCTCTCTCTCTCTCTCCATCTCTTCCTCTCCCTTTCTTTCTCACTTTCTCTCTCCCTCTCTCCTTCTCCCTTTCTCTCTCTCCCTCTCTTCCTTTCCCTTTCTCTCTGTCCCTCTCTTCTTCACTCTTTATCTTTTCCTCTCTCTATCTGTCTCTCTTTCTTGAACCCACACGCACTCTTATTAATCCATTTTCTCTTTGTTTCCCCCATAACTCATACATTCACACGAGTGCATTCTAGATTTCTCTCTTGTAAAAACCCTTACAAACTCGCATATCTACAATTGTGGTTATGCTTTCATTATTTTCTCCATTCTTTTATGTTGTTAAGAGCATTAATTTTGCAATTGTAATGACCTTGGCTACGCAAACAATAAACTTTCAACAATAGCAAATTATTTTCACTTCATGGTTTTTGGATTTAACTTTTTTCTTTTTTCTTTCCTAAACTTTCTGGTGTCTCTATCCTTTTTTGGTATAATTTGTTTTGTTTTTTTTAATCTCTCACCTTCTTCCTCGCTACTCCTTGCCTTACTCTCTCGGTTCTCTTCACTTCACACATGCACACTTCCGTTTCGCCTGCATTCTTTTAGATTTGAACTTATCTTTTTGTGTGTAACGTTCTCTTCTCACACTACTCAATTAACAAAGTGAGCGTAGGTCACTTGTTTGGTTTAACACAACTTTTCAGGGTTTATGTCAAGCCCAGACAGGAGTGTAGGGTTGATAAAAACATATGCACAACAAAGCTATATTGCTAACTTTGGAAGGAGGAACTTTTCTGTGAAAAATTATCTTTCTCTCAAAAATCAGTATTTTTTCCTGGTTTTTGATTTTCTTTTTCACTAAAAATTCAGTCTTAAAAAAATGATTCACTGTAAGGATTTTTTGTAGTTTCTTAACACTAGACTCACTAATATATTATATTTACTTGGTAGAGCACCAACTCAAGTTTGGCACAAGGCCATTTTTACGTGCTCTTACCCAGGCTTTTTACATTCAGTGTTACCCTTCACCTAGATGAGATGCTCTGCCGAGTTAACGAGCCCCATCTGCCTGAGGTGGCTAAAGGTGAATGTAATGGTTTTGACTGGGATTTGAACTGGTGTAATACGATCTCAGACCCTGAGCTTCTACCAATGCTCCACAAATTTTATTCATTGTAATAATATTCTGAAGTCTGATTTGCCCACCGTGACTGCATCTAGCTAATACAAATATATTTAAACGTTTTACACTTTTGTAAATGAAATTTTGTGCATTTGTAGGCATTGGTTGGTCCATACTCTTTGATTTCATGATAGTTATAAGCACTGGCAAGGAAAAATCAGCAGGTCTTTTCTACCAAAAATCAGCAAATTATCAAATCATGATGAACAATTTTACCTATCATTAAGTGAATATAATTATTTGGAGTCTCACAGTAATTCAAAGATAATTTCAAAACTGCAAAAATTTGCTTAAACTTTTTTTTCTTCTTTTTATTTAAAAAAAAATGATGAAAATGGTTAATCCGGAAGCGTTAAATGCAAATGGAGGCAAATTTATCCAAATTAAAAACATTAAAATGAAAAGAAAAACCTATTTTAAATCAATTTAAAAACCTATTTAACATTGGTTTCTTTCACTACATTTTACTGAATCTTCACCGCCATTATTGGATTTAATTATCCAATATTTGACGTAGTTTAATGTTGCACTTTGACCTGTGATCTCCATCATCCTTTGCCAAAACAGCAATGTGCTTGCAGTTCGCTAGAATAGTTTTTTGACAAGGATAACGCCTCTTGCAAGGATAACGCCCTAATTTAAAAAGAATGCATTATTGAAAGCTTTGTTTTCTTTAATCTCGTTTTCTGTACTTCTTTCTTTCCCACCCGTTGTTTCAGTTTGTATTCCCATCCCCGACTTTTACCACTTTTTCTGGACTTAGGCCTGTCTCCTTTTTCTCTCTAGAAATCTGATATCCTTAAGAGTGGCTTTGGCAAAAATTTCTAATTCTTTTTATCTTTTTTCAGTTTCTGTAAAATGTAGATTAAAACATTCTAGACTTTTTTTCAGACTAGGCTATCATTTAAGCTTATCACTTATTACACCAACTGACAAGTCAAATTGAGAGTTTAGGGATACATTTTAATAATACTTCAAGTAAAAATTGAACCTAAATCATTGTCATTGAACCATCTGTCTGATAACTTGTAAATGCTACCAAAATAGTGTCATTCTTGTTGTAAGACCTTTATTTAATCAGTGTTTAATAAAAGTGATGCCCATTAGAATAATCTTTTAATGCCTGAATTAAAAGGAGCCCTTTTTTATTTATTCTTTAAATATTTATTTTAAACATTGACAATTCTTTTGAATTGAAAAACAAATATATATTATAAGAGTTCAACTTAATACCCTGTCATTTAGTCTATTTTTACTTGACTGTAAATGACATTCAAATAATTTTAGTTTAGATGGAGATCATTAGTTTCAGTTTGATGTAGACGCAGAATTGTTAAATACTTTTGAAAAAATTTAGAGACAACTACTATGCTTTGTATTGTTTTTTTCTAAATTTTTGTGGTGTTTGATTTATGTTCAAACCTTTGCTTTTTTATAATTATTTTTTATTCTCTACTTATTAGTTGGGCTGTGATAATATGCTTTTATTAAAGATTATTTTTGTCACAGACTTGACTATTTTGTGATTTT
>JAUZSX010224324.1:0-15719 GCA_034780655.1 Idiosepius hallami
TTGTTAAAAAAAAAAAAAAAAAAAAAAAAAAAGTTAAAAAGACATTTTTCATTCAGTAATGGAAGACTTGTTCGTAAAAAAAAAAAAATGTCGCCAAAAAGATAAGCTATTTTTTATCTTTAGTCGCCAACTGGAAAAAATCACTCGCAAATGCAAGTGATTTACTTGAAATGTAGAGACCTGTGTTCCTAAATCTAAAACTCCATCCACTTAATAACTCCTGTTTCCACTTTTAGGTGATGATGCTTTGTCTAATGAAGAGAACAGTGACGATGAAGAAATTGGAGGTTTGTTTAAAGTTATGCGTAAACAGAATGAAGCCAGTCGTTCAAAGAGAGACTGTCATGGTCGGGATTGTTCCAAGTTTGTAGTTGACCGTATCCAGGATTGGACGTTAAGTGACGTAAGTACCATTCATCTTTCTAATGTGCCTCTTTCCCCCAAAGCTTAATATACATTGCTTTTTGTGTGAAGGAATTGGATGAAGTCTGACAGACATGAAGAAATTAATGACATAACATTTAAACAAAAAAATTAGAATTTTTTATAAAATACTAGAAGTATTGTCTGGCTTAGCTCGGCGCCGAGGACTTGCGAATAAATTTAAAAAAAAATGCTTCATGTTTGAAAATAAATTATTTTTTCTTAATTTTCAAAAACGCTTCTCCATTATTTATTTACTTGTTTATTCTTAATTCAAAAATGGGACAATCAAAATTATGATAGCAATGCTTAGTTTTTTGTGATAATTTGCAGTGGGCTTAAATTGTGATTTCTAATGTCTTTTATTCTTAATTCTAGATTTGTGATCAGATCCGAGATTGTTTTGTGACTGGAAAATGGGACAGTAATGAGGATGCCGAGACTTTATTAAAAAATGATGGTAAGATTTTCTGGCATTATATTTGTTGTATAAATAAAATGCAATTTGGCACAAGACCATTTTGGAAGGGGGGGGGAAACTAGTCGGGCTGGTTTTAAAACTATCACTTAACCTTAACTAGACTCTTCTGTGACCCATTCACTTTTCATGATTAATGAATACATTTATCCATTGCCACAAAATACAACAATTACCATAATACCACATTTACTCAATGGGCTAATCCTACTTTAAAAATCTATCTAAAATGGTTGATATGGCGTTAAACACAAAAACTAACAAACCAATAATTTGGGTAAAGAAGAGTTAAATTGTCGTTGCTGGTTAAGAGATTAAGAAAGGGCAAGAGAACCTGTCTTTTGGTGCCACTTGAAACATTAACAAAAAATTTTTCTTTTTTCTTTAGATGAGGTTTATGGTGATTTTGAAGATCTTGAAACGGGAGAGTCTTTCAAGGGAGATAAAAAACCATCCAAAAATGATGTGTCGGATGAGGAGGAGGAGGAAGAGGACAACCCGGAAGGTATGTATAACAATTTGACTCTTCACAAGTTGATATTTAAAAATTCGTGAAATGAATTACCTTCACTCTCTTGATCTTAAATGGCACAACACAGCCTTTATTGTTGCTCTTGGCATTAAATGTCTGTAAAGGTTGATATTATATTTACTTGGTGAGCATCAACCCAAGTTTGGCACAAGGCCATTTTTACGTGCTCATACCCAGGCTTTTTACATTTGGTATTGCCCTTCACCTAGATGAGATGCTCTCCCAAGTTAACGAGCCCCCATCTGCCCGAGGCAGCTAAAGGTAAATGCAACGGTTTTGACTGTGATTTGAATTCGCTTAATACGATTCCAGAGCCTGAGCTTTTACCAATGCTCCACCGTTGCTGCCTATGAAGATTCATATGTCACAGGAATAGAGTTTCTTTCCTTTATGATTACCTTATTCTTTCACTAAGATTATATTTACTTGGTCAAGCACCAACCCAAGTTTGGAACAAGGTCAAGCACCAACCCAAGTTTGGAACAAGGTCAAGCACCAACCCAAGTTTGGAACAAGGCTGATTCCAAAAACCTGGGTGAATGAGACTTGTCAACTCTGAGAGTAAATCATCTAAGTGAAGGGCAACACTGATTACAATAAGTACAGGGCTATAATGAGCATATAAAGCTAGCCTTGTGCCCAACTTGGATTTGTTCTTGACCAACTAGATATTTCATTTACTTGGTGAGTAAAAACCCAAGTTTGGCATAAGGCCATTTTTACGTGCTCTTACCTGGCCTTTTTTGCATCCGGTGTTACACTTCACCTAGATGAGCCCCATCTGCTCGAGGCAGCCAAAGGTGAATGCAATAGTTTTGACAGGGATTTGAACTCACGTACTACAATTCCAGAGCCTGAGCTCCAACTTCACTGCCCATTCTTTCACTAATATACCTATTTTATAAAATGAAAAGCTATATATTTGCAAGAATACGGTTTTTGTATATGAATATATATATATATGACGAAATAAATTAGTATTTTGAGACAGTGAAGAGTTGCATGTTTTACATTCATATATTCGAACTACTTCCATACGTGTAACAACCAAATCATGGCGTATGGATATCGGTGTTAACCGACCAATACATACGGTTATTCCACAACATGGCGTGGTACTGTAAACACACACTTTATCTCCCCTCTATGTTAATAAATTTTTTCATAAAATAAAACTATGCTTTCGTTGTTCACTACTTTCAATAATAAACCCAAGTACATAACATAACAGTTGCTACATCTTAAAAAGATATGAACTCTCATATTAAAAGAATATCTATTCAATCGAACCAAGTTTCTATAAATTGGAAAACGTGGAAATAAAAAAGATTTTATATTAGATAGGAAATCTAAATATAATAAAAATATTTCCACAAAAATATCAATAACAAAACTTAAAGAGCTAAAACAAGTGAAACATGCATGGTCCCCGTGAGTGCACAGTGAACTGAGCTAAAAAAAAAAGATATACATAATGATATTTTGGGCACAAATGTTAAATAGCCCCCCAAAAAGAATGTTTTTAGCCTCTAAAACCCCCAGGGAACGCAAACCAGAGTTTTGTTACGTTCAGAAATACTAAATTTAAATTTGGCACAATTCCATCCACATTTTGGCTAAGTTTCAGAAAAATCTAATGGATGGGGCAAAAAGTGTCATTTTGGGGTGTGTTTGACCCATTTTAGGCCCCTGGGGTCGCTAACGAGAATTTTTGCAATGCACATCTGCATATAATAATATACTTGTGGTAAAATTTCAGAAAAAATTAATGGACAGACAGGCGCACGCCACTAAAAACAAAGGTCCCTCTCCGATTAAATCACGGGACCAAAAATGCAGATAAATTATTGATGATATACTCCTCTCTCTCTTTGGAATCCTGTGGACCCTTTCGGATGACGCCTGCGCGTGATGTCTTTTAACCTGGGGAGACTGATGCACCTGCAGTCACCACACGGACCCTTGGCAGAGGAGGACCTTGTTTCAATGTCATGGAGAGAACCGCGACAACTCCCCAGTCGCACTATTTAACCCATAGCTGGAGGGAAGGTTTGGCTTCATACCTTTCCCAAGGGTATTAGTCAACATGTTAACATTAATGATATACTAGAACACCAGTGATCTGTTGAATCACGTAAAAATTTTCCTTTAAATACTAGTAATAGAGGGCAGTGAAGTTAGAGTATTGGTAAAAGCTCGGTCTCTGGAATCATATTAAGCAAGTTCAAAACCATTGCATTCATCTTAAAAAATGGCCTTGTGCCAAACTTGGTTAATGTTGCTGCTCACCAAGTAAATAAATAGTAATTGAGTGGAAATTTTTAACCTTGACAAGAAAAATAAACAATTTTTTGCTTTTTTTTTTTCAAAATAATTTAGAATTTTAAAAACTTGGGTTTAAAAATGATAGTGTAATGTAACAGAGCAATTTAGGTATTACTGAGTCTTCCCTATCCAGTTACCTCCCTTTCCTAGATAACTCTCATAATAAATAGAGAGTTAGACAGTATGATTAAAATGGCTTACTAATAAAGTTTACATTATACTCAGCTCCTTATTGTGTACTCCACACGTGACATGTTGGCAGCGGTGAGATACGAACCCACGCCTCCAAAGAGACTGGTGACTCAAACCAGCCAAAACTATTACGTAGAAGGAATTCACAAGGAAATGGAAAGACAAATATTAGAAAATGTCATGATTTTATAGAACAGATAATTAACAGTAGTAGTAGTAGTTCTCAAAAGATATTAATAACTTTATGGCAATGATTTTAAAAGCTAATAAAAAGAAAAAAAAATACTTACATAAGACAAAATTGCTCTTTTTTTTTAAGATGAGAGAAAATGATTGTTTCAAACCATTCAAGATGACTGACTGAAAAAGAACAAAGAAAATTGAAATTTATTTTATTGATTGAAGAGTTCCTTCAAGGGAAATAATTCCTAGATAAATAAGATTTTATTGAGACTTTCACCTTAAAAAACATGAGATATCGAAAGTTGACGCGTCAACCTCGAACAATAGAATAGCATCATGTGGATATCCCAAAAAAGAAATAGTGCAAAACAAATCTTGGATCCCATTTACATATATTGGAAATAATAGTCAATGTTTGGGACAGTGGTTATAGGAGCACTTCAACTCATTAGAAGTGAATGTCAGGGAAACCATTGGATACAATGTTCACCCCAGGTGTGAAACCATCAGCTATACATTAGCTATGACAGGAAATGTTGGAAAATTGATATTTCACTCTTCATTAAAAACAACAATAACATTATGTATGAGTAAATAAATTCACTCTTGACTGCTCTCTCGCTGTTTTTAGTAAACATTTTTTCAATAAATAATGAAGAGTTGTTCAGAAACATTAAATATTTTTTTTAATTTGGAACGGAAGAGTGTAACTGAAATTTTTTTTGAATAAATTCTCTCTTGACTGTTCTCATTCTACATTTTTTCAATAAATTATGAAGAGTTGTTCAGAAACATATATATATTTTTTAATTTGGAACAGTGGTATGTAATGGAATTTGTTGTTTTTTTTCACATAATGAAATGCATTAGAATTTTAAAATTATGTCAAAAATATTCTCTAATTTAATTTTCTTCATTTTTTTTTTCAATTTCTAAATTGTAATTTAAATTGTAAAATTTTATGCTTTTTCAAATAAAATATCAATTATTTATAAAAAAAATCTTTTCTTCTTTCATTTTTTAAGATTTTTTTATCTCATCCTAGAGACAGAATGTGAAGGAGAATTTAGATTTAGATGTTGCATTAGGCATCATCAAGCCAATACCAGTAAGTCTCTCATTGTCCTGGTCTGGCATTTGAGGATGGTGATCACACTAAAGCGGATCAGCAAAATGGACGGTGAAACTACAAAAATTAAACACCGCAACATAAAAAGGAAATCCATAACATGCCATTTCCATTTTACCAAGTGAAGCCTTTGTGGTCCAACGCGAGTGCACAGGGAATGGAGTATTAAAAAAAAGGCGCTTTTGCAGAACAAGCAAACAGAGAAATACTTTTTTTCATGGGGATTTACACTGGTTGTAAGATAGCAATTTGATTGGCTAGGTGTTAGGCTGAGGATTTAGGTTACCACTATTAAGTTCATTTCATTAGCCAATCAAATTGCTGTCTTATGACGAGTCCCTGACCCAAAAAATATTCCGGACAATTTCTCCATTTGCTTGTTCTGCAAAAGTGCAAAAAATAAAATAGTGATATTTTGGACTGAAATGTTAAATAGACCCCAAAAAAGATGTTTTAGCCCCAAAGAACACGAACAAGAATTTTATCACATTCAGAAAAAATTAATGCGACATAACACAATGTCATTCAGTGTCTTTAACAAAGTCTTAGTTCTTCTTGATTTATTTCAAGGTTTTCTAGTTCATTTTTTTTCATACAATTTTCAAGACATTTTCCATATTTTCAAAAACTTTGTAAAAAAAAAATCAACTGGCTAAACTCAAAATAAAATCAAGGCCTTTTCAAGGTAAAACTTGAAATTCAAGGACTTTTCAAGGCAATAATAAAATCAAGGCCTTTTCAAGGTAAAACTTAAAATTCAAGGCCTTTTCAAGGCAAAACTTAAAATTCAAGGATTTTTCAAGGCAATAATAAAATCAAGGCCTTTTCTAGGCAAAACTCAAAATTCAAGGACTTTTCAAGGCAATAATAAAATCAAGGCCTTTTCAAAGCAAAACTTAAAATTCAAGGACTTTTCAAGGCAATAATAAAATCATGGCCTTTTCAAGGCAATAATAAAATCAAAGCCTTTTCAAGGCAAAACTTAAAATTCAAGGATTTTTCAAGGCAATAATAAAACCAAGGCCTTTTTAAGGCAAAACTTAAAATTCAAGGACTTTTAGAGGCAATAATAAAATCAATATCTTTTCAAGGCAAAACTTAAAATTCAAGGACTTTTCAAGTCTGTACAAACTCTGTAATTACCTCACTCATATCTTACAACACAGAATATAACATTATGATCGATAAATAAACATCAATATTGTGAATAGGAATTATGATAAAATAAAATTGAATGTACTGATTCTTACCTTTAAAGAAGAAAGATGTTGGCATACATGGATGAAGGGAGGGATGGAGGGAGTATTTTACTGCATTGACTGAGAGGAGTTCCCATCTATAACAGCAATGGGTGGTTCAGATTCATTAGCAGGTAGGGGTCCTTTCTTTACCCGCTTGGGTAATAGTGCAGGGCCTTCTTTTCTCACACGCTTTAACGATGGTGCACGTTCTCTCTTTCCTCGGTTTTGCGAGGGTGCCTCTTGTAGAGGCTGGTCCTGCTTTTTCTTGAAGAGCATATCCAGGGTGAAATCTCTCTGTCTACTCTTGAGAATCTTGCGGAAGTGACTCATCACGTCGTCATCAAAAGCATTCGCGGCTCTGCTGACCAAGGCCTTGTCAGGATAGTGCTGCTCAACAAAGTTATTCACATCGATCCATTTCGAGCAGATCTCTTTGAGGAGCGCAGTTGGGGCATCGTCCCTAAGCCACTCGTCCTCTTTTGAAGATATCTCTTCTTCTAACAATCTCTTCTGCTCCGCCTGGAGATCAAGGAGCTCCTGGGTGGTCAGCTCTTCGTGGTGCTCTTCAATATAATCAACAAACTCCTTCTTGAACTTCTCAACGCCATCCTTGTTTAAGCTGGCACTTTCCCCGTGCCACACAACGTTCCTGATACCACTCCTCCGTTTGAACCTATCAAACCAGCCACGACTGGCTTTGAATTTAAATCCTTCGGGGATCATATTAGGGTCTCTCCAGGCCAAATCCCCATACACTGACCTAGCCTTAGAACAAATTACTTCCTCACTTACACTATGACCAGCTAACTGCTGTTCATTAATATAAATAAGCACTAATTTTTCTACTTCTTCTATCACTTGAGGCCTTTGCTTACTTATAACAGTTGCACCTTTAGCAACATCACTAGCTTTAAGCACTTCTTTATTTTTAATGATCGTGCTGATTGTAGACTTAGCCATCCCATACTCTTTTGATAGGTCGGTAATACGTGCACCCCATTCAAATTTACTGATTAATTCTTTCTTAAATTCTACCGTATTCCTAACTACTTTCCTCTTATCACCACTATTCTTCTTCTTAGGGGGCATGATTAACCCTTTTAACCCCAAAGAACCGATATATCGGCCCTTGGCGACTTAAGACAGAAGAAGACACTCACCCTACGATATTTCAACCTCCACCTTTGGACCCGAACTTAGTAATATTACCAAGTAGTCACTCAGAGCCCTTTTAACCCCAAAGAACCGATATATCGGCCCTTGGCGACTTAAGACAGAAGAAGACACTTACTCTACGGTATTTCAACCTCCACCTTTGGACCCGAACTTAGTAATATTACCAAGTAGTCACTCAGAGCCGTTCTATCATAAAAACATATTAGGGTCAAAATGTCAGTGTGTCTTTTTTTGCCTTTGGTTACTAAGGCCGATATATCGGCCCCTTAGGGTCAAAAGGATTAAGCCAAAACTAAGTGCAATTACAGTAAGGTATCAAGAAGAAATCACTGAAGTGTTGAGAGATGAAAGAAGGCAAACATCACCACAGCAGCAGTGAGAGGACCCTAGTTAGAATCAATTGTCATTTAATTCTTTTTTTTTATTTACTTTTCTTGAAATCCTATTTGTGCCATATGACCTCAAAGGCTCAGAACAATTCTAGTTTAAATTGATTTTATTTTATTTTTTTTTAACAGAAATAAATCGGTTTTCAGAGGCATTAATTTTAATGATTAAATCAAAATGTTTGATTTTTAGTTGAATAAACATTATTTTTAAAACTTATTATTAATTTTTTTTCTGAAACGCTTAATTTTATAAGGGGGTCCAAAAATGTATAGGTTCTAAATTGAACAGCAGAAACTCAAAGCAAGAAATAAATGACGTTTGAAAGGTTTTAGAGAAGAATTTATAAAATAGAACGCCAAAATGACTGTGGGTTACGTTAGTAAAGGGAGATAATTATTTATTTGGTGAGAATGCAATTGATTTGACTGGAAATTGAACTTGCGTACTAAAATTCCAGAGCCCGAGCTTTCACCAATAATGCTCTAACTTCGACCGATTAAATATTATATTTACTTTGTGAGCAGAGAAGTTTGGCACAGAAGGCCATTTTAAGGTGAATGCAATGGTTTTGACTGGGAATTAAACTTGTGTACTAACGATTCTAGAGCCCAAGCTTTTACCAATGCCTCAACTTCGCTAACTTATTGAATATTATACAAAAAAACATTTTTAAAAAAAGGGGGTTAAAAAAGGCAGACGAGCGAAAGGTAATAATAAATTATGTAACAGTGTGATTTTTAAAGCTCTTCTTTTTATTCATGCAAGATTTATAGGCTATCTTTGCCGTGGAAACTAACAGCTAAGCTATTTTCCCTATTTTTTGTTACGGGCAATAAAAGAATTAAATTAAAAACATATGCTATAACTGTTTATAGGGGGCAAATAATAAAATTGGGGTGTATAACAATTTTTAAAATAATTCTAAAACTTTTAATATTTGTGCTAACAACCTGTTCATTAAATTTAACCATTTCGACCTTAAAGGGCCGATATATCAACCTAAGAAACCTAAGCCAAAAATAGACACTGAAATTTCGACTCTGGTCCTTTGATAAAACACCTCTGCTGAGTGACTAGTTGTTAATTTTATAAATCAAGGTCCAAAAATTTAGGCCGAAATATTGGTGTTTGTGGGTTTTCTTTTGCTTTGAATAGCCAGGGCCGATATATTGTTGTTGTTTTTTTTACTGTTTATAGTGTTAATGTTTTGGGCTATAGAGTTAAAAATACATGTCTAAGTAATATTTAACGTACCATGACCAAGCGAGTTCGTTCGTTGACTGGAAACTTTAGACTTACTGACTGCTACATTTCCTTTCTTTTTTGTTTAATTTCCTCTATTGTCTACATGAGATGGATTTTATTTGTTCTGTTTCCTCAATATATTAATTCTGACACCATGTACTTTTAATAACAAGTTCCCCTGGGGTTAATAGATGTGTGGACCCAAAATAAACACACATTTTTTTGTTGTCGGTTTCGCCATGACAGTATTTTTTTACATCTCTCTCTTTAGAGAGGGTGGAATAAAGGGACATAACTCGGGCTTGGATTAACAACATACAATTCTTTTCTTCTATTTTTATTTTATTTTTTAGTTTAATCTACTCGATAACTGAAAACAAGACTAGATATTTATCCCTTTGAAACCTAACTTATCAAAATTACCAAACAGTTACTCAGAGCAGTTGTAGTAGAGTAACATATTAGGGTTAAAATATTGGTGTGTCTTTTTTTGCCTTATAAATGTAGGGCCGATATATCGGCTCTGTAGAGTCGAAATGGTTAACCATGAAAAATATCTAAACGTTATAAAGATTTTTTGTGATGGATGCAATCTTTAAAACCTTAACATTTAACCTTTGGACCCTAACTTATCACAATTACCAAGAGTAGTCACTCAGAGCCGTTATATTAAGGAAACATATCAGGATCAAAGTTTTGGTGCGTCTTTTTTAGCCTTATGTCGTCAGGGCCGATATATCGACCTTTTAGGGTGCAAAGGATTAAAGAAAAATATTTTCTATTCTGAACCATTTTAAGTGAAGATATCTAATCTAAACCCTACTCCTTTGCTTGTTTATTTGTTTTACGGCATATCAACCTTTTTAAGTTATTTAATTAATACTTTGAAAAATAAGTCAACACTTTTAATTAGAAAAATATTTATAAACCTTAACCCTTTCAAAGAAAAAGACCCCAAAACCTTAATCTTTGTAAGAAAAAGATCTCTCTTGGGGTGCTTTCACACCACACCACCTGGGGTGCTCATTTGACAATATTTCAGGGGTGCAAGAAGCATATCATGTGTACAGGGTGCCCTAAATGTTAGGGTGTAGTCAGGACCATGATTAGGGCCCCCACAATTGTAGGGGAGCTGCAAGCTCCTTTTGGGGCTCCTAGGCTTCACAGGTTTTTTATAATGCAAAAAAAATTACCAAATTAATTAATTAATTATTAGGAATAACTAGAAAATCATTATCACACAGTAATATTTTGTTAATTATAAAACAATTGAATTGTCTTGTCAAATGAAATAATAAAAAAAAAGCAAGATGAAAAAATTGGACAAAAAAAGAACATTTGGAAATGAATATTTGTCAAAACTGGTTGGAAATTCTTGAAAAATTCTTGAAAAATTATTTTATTTATAAAGAAAAGATTGTGGCAAGAGTGCCGTTTCACGGAATAAATACCCTCGACCCCTTTTTTACATAAAAGGAACCTTTTCTATAATCACCGTTTTTATGTTAATGTTTATTTAAAAAAAAAGACTAAAAAATAAAATAGATAAAAAAGTTTATTTTTCAATTATGTTTTTGGTGAGATAAAAAAAATTATATTTTTTATTTGTGAAAAAGTTAAAATTGAAAATAAACAATTAGTTTTAAAAAAATAATCACGTGTTGTTGTTGATTATAAATTAAATTAAAACGTTTTTAATTCCCGCTTTTTTAAAACTATAAACTTCTCAAATACCGACACTGTTTCTATAGTAACATAAAAACGGTGATTATAGAAAACGTTCCTTTAATGTGAAAAAGGGGTTGAGAGTATTTATTCCGTGAAACGGCACTCTTGCCACTTAACTTTAATCAAATTTTTGTAATTATTTTACTTTACGTTACATTTAATAATGACTAGCAATATTGCCCAACCTTGACCAGGAGTTTGCGTTTGACCCTGAGCAGCTATTTTTCTGACTAAAAATCAAATAAAATTTGTTTAATGGGTTCAAACAACCCATATATCAAATTTAAAGTTTCAAAAGTTGGCAAAGTAGTTTTGAAATTTGTAGTCAATCAGAGATGAAAAACAAAGAGCATTCCAGAGGCGAAATTGGACCACTTGGTCTCTTGTTAGCTGAAGTACATTAAAAATGGTGGTTGTAGCATTTTTATGAAACAACTTTCAAGCGTGTAACCCCTAGGCATATGAATATATACATAAACTTCTATTGCAGATAGAAAAATTTTTTTGATTAAATACACATGCGATGTTTACTCACCTTATTGTAAATATGTTGAATAAACCATTACATCAGATAAAATCACGGCTCAGTTACATTTTAATAATAACTAAAACATGATTATGTAACAGTGTTTACTACGTAGAAAAATAAATTCTGGTTGATCATTTTAATCACTTTAATCTTTGTAACTCTCCAACTTTAAAAAATTGGTGCAATTACTTTTAGGACGACTTTTGTAATCACACCTTAATCGTTTAAATAAACAGTTGGAAATTATGTAAGACACTTTCAGAAAAAAAAGAATATGGAAACAAAATTTTGAATTTATTTAGAAAAAGAAAAACACATAATAGAAATGCCATACTTGATTTGAATTTATTAATGTCACTTCTTGGTCATTGGTTGAGAAGACATTTACATAACTGAGGTTGAATTCATCAGCAAGACTGGCATCTTTGGGAACTAAACAAGGAATTCCTGAAGAATATAAAGGATAAATTATTTCATTAAAATAATTACAAAAGAGAAATTTCAATTAAAATCAAGCATTTCTGAATAGAGATGAATTTAAAAAGATCACATCTACTAATATGAATTCATGAGACAATTTTTGACTATTATCATTATCTTTTTCTAATGGTAATTTTTGACTATTATCATTATCTTTTTATAATGGTAATTTTTGACTATTATCATTATCTTTTTATAATGGTAATTTTTCACTATTATCATTATCTTTTTATAATGGTAATTTTTTACTATTATCATTATTTCTTATAATGGTAATTTTTGACTATTATCATAATTTTTTAAAATGATATTTTTTATCATTATCATAATTTTTCATAATGATGATTTTTGACTATTATCATTATTTTTCATCAGACAAGTTCCATTAAAAAGAAATTTCAATTTTTCTTTTTAATATTTTTAATTCAATTTTTCTTGTTTTCTAACAAGAAAACTTCATTGCAGGGTTGAGTGTTTATATATAATTCCCTAGCTTTCTTCCAAACATTTTCAGTCCTCCTTGACCATCCTCAGGGATTGACAATTTTTGTCAGTTACATTCTATTTCTCAGTGTTTTAATATGATGTATTTATTTTTTATTGTAGTAATGGTGTATTATTTCCCTTGCAGTTTTTGTTTGTTTTTTTGCACATGTATTTTAGTGCATCTATTGTAAAAAAGGGTTTTTTTTAATCAAAATATATGTATAATTCTGTTGCTATTATCAAAAATTATTTTGTTCAGTTTTAGGATTTTATTTTTAATATACTGTGCTTCTATTATTTATCATAGTTTATATTATTCAAAATTCTAATCTCATCTTTATTGTTTTGTCACAAACTTTTCTTTGCTAGCCTGAATTGGAGAGATGAGCTTTGATTTTCTTTATTCAGATCATTTAGAATTCTATTTTCATCCCGTTGTAATAAAAATATTTTCTGTGCTAGTCTGAATTTGTGAAGTGAGTTTTGATTATTATCATTTTTTCAATTTCCATTGTTATAGTCACAAGGTTTTCTGCATTTATCTACATTCATTTCATGAATTTTGATTATTACTATTATTCAGATTATTTTTTAAACTTTCTAATCTTTATTGTTATATATATATATATATACACAAATGGATATTAGGTGGAGGAGTGGTAAAAGCTTGGACTTTGGAATTGTATTATAAGAGTTCATATCCAAGACCAAAAACCAATGCGTTCACTTTCAGCTGCCTTTCAAATAAGGCTCATTACCTCTAGGTTAAGAACAACACAGATTGCAAAATTCTGGGGCAAGTAATGAGCATATAAAACTGGCTGAATTCCTAAATTGGTTTGATGCTCAACAGGTATATATCATGCACGATGAATATTGCTTGACAGAATTTTTAATTTTTTTATTATAATTTTTTATCATCATCATTCTTAAGATTATTCAGATTTCTATTCTCATATTCATTGTTACATTCACAATGTTTTATTTATAACTTATAAGCTTTAAATTGTAACCAAATACAAAAAAAATGAATCAATCAAAATTTATATCCGCTGATTAAAGATACCTTTTATTCAATTAAAGGTTTAGGGAAACATGATATCTATTGAATTCAGATACATAAATAAGCAATAATTTATGGAATAAGGAATGATAATCAACTTACCTAAACGACAGTCATTAAATATATCAAATTCATTTTGGGGACATACTATTATTGGGAGTTCCATTTTAGTAAAGGGATGAAGAGCTGTTAAGCTAAGAAGTGTGTCTATAAAAAATGAAAATAGAAATTATTTTTCATAGTTAAAACATTTTAGGTTTTAAAAGTGACAAAAATAAAAAGGAATATTCACAATCAAACATACCAATATTTTTCAAGTTCAAATTTCTTTAGTTTTATCTCTAAACATATATTATCCTAAAAAAACTTTTTTTTTTGGAGTTGACTATATATTTACTAGTAAATGAATAAATATATATATATTTACTAGCCAACTCAGGCTGCGAGGGTGGAGCATTGGTGTTGTAGTACACAAGTTCAAATCCCAGTCAAAACCATTACATTCACTTTTAGCTGCCACGGGCAGATGGGGCTCGTTAACTTGTGAGAGCAACTTATCTAGGTAAAGGGCAACACTGTTTCTAAAAAGCCAGTATATATATAGAGCACGTAAAAATGGCCTAGTGCCTAACTTGGGTTGGTGCTTGACCAAGTAAATATAATATATATATATATATATATATTACATTTACATTTTGACTATATATATATATATATATATATATATATATATAACCTTATATACAAATGGAACTTTATCTGTCTGAATGTCTATATATGTTTGTGTGGCTTTATTTCTCTATGAACTTTGAAAATTTACACAAATGTACTTTATATGTTTAGGAGTGTTCTTAGCAAGGTTATGGCATGGAATACCCCCTATAATTAACAAAAATTGTTATTTCGCCATTTCTTTCATAGTGAAATCATGTTATAAGACAGTATTGCAACCTTTTTGTTGATCAACTTTAACCAATTATACTTACATTCATTTGAATTTTTCTTTTCTGTGACGGTTTTAGATTTCTGAAAAAAAAAGACACAAAACAAAAATGAAAAAATACCAGTTACCAACATCATATATACTTGTTATCTTTGGCAGCAACGGTGGAACATTGGTAGAAGCTCGGGCTGTGAGATCGTGTTACGCGAGTTCAAATCCCAGTCAAAACCATTACTTTCACTTTAGCAGCCTCGAGCAGATGGGGCTCGTTAGCTCGGGAGAGCAGTTCATCTAGGTGAAGGGCAACACCGACTATATAAAGCCCGGGTAAGAGCACGTAAAAATGGCCGCGTGCTAAACTTGGGGGTGCTCACCAAGTAGATATCATATACTTGTTATCTTTACTGGAACAGAATGGCAAAAATCTTAAAAGATCATTAAGGTTATTAATTCTTAATTACAAAAATTTGAATTCATGTCTCAATTACACCTATGTAGCATACAGCAGCAATGGTGGTGTATTGGTAAAAGCTAGAGTTTTGGAATCGTATTATGCGAGTTCAAATACCAGTCAAAACCATTAGATTCACTTCAGCTGCTTGGACAGATGGGGCTCGTTAACTCGGGAGAGCATCTCATCTAGGTGAAGGGTAACACCGAATGTAAAAAGCCCAGATATGAGTACGTATAAATGGACTTGTGCCAAACTTGGGTTGGTGTTCACCAAGTAAATATAATATCTATGTAGCATAGGTGTGTTTTGTTTAAGCCTTTTTGATTCCACTGGAGAACACAGAGCCGTAATGACTATATCTGCCATTGTTGGGAGTTTCTTTTTTCTTTTTTTACAGAATTTTATTGTTAGCTCTAACCTAAGTTCCAACCAATATTGTAAATAGAATAACTTATCAAAACTCATCTAAAAAATATAAACCAATAATTTTATACAGCTCCCAAAATAAAAATAAGTTTCAAAACTTTCCTCTTCATTTTCTGATTTACTTTAAAACGAATTATTATTTCTATTTTGAATGGTTCATTTGGAATAGTTTTCTACAATCAGTTTTTTTGTGTTATACAGCATATGTTTTTAAGGACATTTTGTAGTATTATTATTATTGTAAGACGCCGGAAGAGGACTGGAAGGGGAAAGAAATGCAGTGACACCGGAGACCA
>JAUZSX010224434.1:0-15717 GCA_034780655.1 Idiosepius hallami
ATATATATTTATATTTATATATATATTTATATATATTTGAGAGTGAGAGAGAGAGATGCCTCTTGATTATATTTTGTGGGTAGGGACCAGAAAGCACTTTCTGCAAGTGGGAGCCGTGATATCGCTAAGTTGCATCTCTGTATATCTTGGTATTACTTATGTAACCGAATCAAAGACGGTAAAGTCACAATGATAACAAGGAAGAAGTTTATTTAATTCTTACACAACATACAAGAAATGGCTGACATATTTATAATTCAAGATTGAAGTGATTGCTTTAAGATACTTTATTAAACAACATATAATTTTTTTCAGAGAAATGTGTGAAAATAAGAGAGAACTAAAGGGAGCTGTTGGCTGCAGTTTTGTAATGTCTATGTATGCCCTTAAGCTTGACATTAAAACTAACAACTACCTTTAAGTCTTTAAGCAGTCGTTTATGTAAACAAGATAATAGAAATAAAAAAAAACGTCCATATTCGATATATGTCTTTTGTTTTTTAAAACATTTGACAAGCCTGAAAAAGCAAATAATGGGATTATTCTGCATTAACATTGAATAAGAAAAAAAAGGTCAACCAGTACACCTGCTAGAATTTTAGTCAGAATATTAAACAAAATGACAAAAGTGGGCCAAGATACGACACTAAAAAAAATTGATAAAGAAATTAGACCCCAAATTGATATGCTAGTCAAAGAAACTTAATCCAAAAACAAACCCCCCCAAAAAAATCTTAGCTATTAATTCAAACTAATTAAAACATGATTAACACAATTATTAATACATATAAGGGGTCTACAGCCAAATTTAATATTAGTTGACCTTTGAAACTAAATATTTTCATTTACTAGACAAATAGAAAAGTTACTAACCAAAACCTTGAAATCTTATTTCCCTCTAGCTGAATAAACCAATAATTCAAAACTTGACTACTTTTTCTTCTACATAAAATTTTGTTAAATTTTAGGAAGACTTGTTTTAAACAGCCTTGTTTTAAAAAAATAGAGTATATTGTTCTATTTTCTATTCTATTAAACTTCTTGTTTAATTAATTTTACATTGGTTGGTTAGTTAAAAAAATATATTGAAAAAATATTTTTCACTTAGTTAACTTTTTACTTTCAACTGTTAAAACCTGTTTGCTTGTAAAAGTAGATTAAGTAATATAAAGTGAGGGTCTTTATGCAAAAAAAAAAAGTAGTTTATTAATCAAAATAAAAATATACTTTACTTGGAAAAAGAACAAACTAAACTGACAAAGAAAGCATTTTACACACAAAAAGAAAGATTTATTGTTTTATCTAAAGAACAATAAATGCATCCAGTTTGTAAAAAGTGGAACCAAATGGTTGATTAATAAGGGCTTTTTTTGTACTTAAAACACAAAAAGCTAATATGTTTATTTACATTTTCATACAGTATTCATAATGATAATAATAGTAATAGTAATAATAATACTTGTAGTCACTGACTGCAAGGTATCAAGAGAAGACTTATTGTCACTATCTTCAGGAATTACCACTGGACGTTGGCAGTTTGCTAAAGGCAGGTGTGCAAAATGGAGACAGTGGGGTGAAAACCTTGGGAGATGTTGTAGCACGAAGTCTTTCACTGAAATGGTGCGGAACTTGTTGAAAATCAAGGGAGACTTGTCATTTTGACTCCAGCAAAAAAATCACCGGTTGCTGGTGTGAATGCACCAAGTGATTGGAGTGAGATCCAAAAATCATAATAATAAAGATAATAACAATGATAGGAGGAGCTTGCAGTCTCTGACTGCAAAGCATTCTGAAAAACCAGAGGAAACTTATTGTGCCTTCAGAAAGCATCACCAGGTGTTGTGTTGGTAGAATTTTAATTTTGATGATCACAAGTGTGACAGCTCTGTGTGTGTGTGTGTATATATATATATATATATATATATATATATATGAAATAATCTGTCGACAGGCCTGTTTCGCCATTTCACGGCTCGTCAGGACGGCTTCACAACCAGCACTACCCTCACTCAGGATCGAACGCAAACCGACTGTGTGACAGTCGGGCGTGCTAACATCTGAGCTAACGGCGGACACTGAGGAAGAGAGATATTTCTACTGGTGTTATATATATATACTAGGATCATACAGTGTTTGGCTAGGCTGGAGCAGATTCTACTGGAGCATTCCAAGAAAACTTGTTGTCAAGGACTCCAGTGAAAACTGGCATTCCCAAACAGCATGCAAATGCTGTGTGTCTGATATAAGAACTATAACAATAATAAAAGAACACATTAAAAAATCCATTCCTTATTAAAACTAATGAAGCAGTCTTTTTATTGACAACTCTGAATCAATAAATATTTTTGTACAAAAAAAAAAACCAAAAAAACAACAAATATAATTGTCATAATGCAATTAATAGTCTGATTCTATGTGGCATTGTTGTTATTTCACAACTTATTAGCAATATCTATTTTTCATGATCAAGTCTTTCAAGTATTCAAATGAAAAAAAAAATTGTAGAAAAAGTATATTTTAATCGTTTATGGATAAATGGATTTGTCCATAGAACATTGATTTTTTTTTTGTTCCATTACAATGAAAAAAATCATTAGTTCAAGAATTTTGATAACATAATTTAATCAATGTGAGTGTTCTGTATTTTCATTTCTATATTTCTTACATTTTATAAGCAGTTAAAAAAATAGAAGAAAAATCAACCTTCATATAAAATTTAGCATTTATGAATGAGGTTTTAGCTGAAGAAAATCAATGAAGATTATTTGTTAATAAAGATGATATTTTTTAACAAATTTTCTTAAAAAAATGAATGAATTGTTTACTTGGTAATTCTTTAAGATGAGGCTTCTTAATTTATTTTTCAATAAGAGAAAAAAAAGACTTTATGAGAAAATTAATGTTTTATTTTAAAGTCTTGTAAAATACTACAAATAAGATAACACCAAAAATTAGAAATACAAGACAAAAACTGAACAAAAAATAAAGAAAATTCTTTTGAAAAGAAATTCATTTAAATTCTTTTCATTAAAGCAATAAATATTCACCTATAATTTTCAAAATAGTGTGATAAAAGATATCAAATGAAAAATTAGAATATGATTTAATAAAAAAAGAAAAAGAAAGAAAGATATAAATCAAATCTATTACATGTACCTACCTTGATAATCAATGATTTTGAAATCTGCAAACTCATTAAAATAAAGATCATCAAAAAACATAACTGCCGACATTTCCTGATGTGGCGGATAAAAAGGGGGGAATGGTATGAGCCTTGGGATAGAAAAAACCTGCATTGAAAAAATTTGGTATATTTTGCTAAGACAAGAAAAAACAAATGTTAAAAAGAGCAAATGTGGATTGCACCCTGAGAGTCTCGAGCAAAGCAGGATTATAAATTAACAAATGAAGAGCTAACAACAGTCAAGCTCTCAGCATTTACTTGGTAATTAATCAAGTAATGACTAACAAATAGAATTATACTAATCAGGCACACACTGAATAGTAATCTACCAATATGTTGGTCATTAGGATTCAATGGAACTATAAAAGAAATTGATATTGGAGACAGAAAAATTGGATCTGTTATTACAATAATGATAATTTTAAGAATATTAAATGTATAACTGCTAATTTTGTTGGTTTAAAAGAGGACATTCTTTTTAATGTGACCATTTTTGAGGGTAAGTTAATATTTCATTATTTGCTTTGGGGGGAAAATGGTTGTAGAAATGAATTAAGAAAATATCCTTTAAATAAGATTTTTGAAGTTACAAAATACTATAATAGCATATTCTGCATATTTGTTTTTTTGAACACCATCAAAGTTTATAAATACAAAATCCTGCACAGGCATTTATACCAGAAAACTAGAAATTTTTTTTACTTATACAATAAACTAAACAATATTTTCTATTTAGCCAGGTAATATGAATTTATTCATTACCTGACAAATGGGGCTATCAATTTCTTATATTGAATTAAGACAGCATATAAAAAAGGATTTGTTTTTGGTTAACTCAAATATATATCACTTCCAGGTTATTTAATGTTTAGTTTTCTGCTTTGCATTACAGATGGAAGATAAAAGGTTTATTGTTGTTACTAACCAACCTTAATTACAATGAGATGCAAGACAAGAACAAAAAAAAAATGGAAATACATTGTTTTACCAAGTTTTTCTATTTAGGCAAAACCTGTAGCAAGAAAGAAAGTATTTTATTATCAAATCTTGACTTTTGAGGTTGGTTAGAGTCATTATAAAATACCAAGATTTCTATGTTAAGTTTTTCATTAACCTATTTATTTGGAAGCAAAAAAATGTTAAATCTTCAAATGAAAGGAAAAGGAGAAAGTTTTTTAGAGTTGGTGGAATAAAAATTAAAGTGACTCCCTTGAAATTCCCTTAACAATGCAGACATATTTTATAGTCTAAGAAAGAGATTTCAGATGAGTTTTAATATTTTATTTTTACAGTTTGATCGATGTTTTAGAGATATATTTTTTGTCCTCATCCTTCACAATAATGCTGCCTTCACAATGGTGAACTGTTTGCCCTTCTTCAGGGGATTGAACTCAAGATCTTCTGGTCAGAATTGTGAGTCTTCACAGAACTTTCAAACTTAACCCTTTATTCAAACCAGAGCCTGCTTTTATCCTGTTAGAATCATTAGAATCTTAGTAATAACTGCCTTAGAGTGAGATTGAAATCTTCACCTTGAACGGCAGGAACTCAATACCTTTATTTGTTTTACCAAATATCTGGAGTTGAGTGACAATCATAATATAACAATCATAGGAAAACAAAGATAAGAACTTTTTTTTTTTACTTTCTAATCTTTCAGAAAAAATATTTCAGAACATTGACTTTCTTGAAAAAGGCCAAAAGGATCATTGGACAAAATATTGTAAAAGTAACAATGATCAAGATAAGGACAACAGTCTAAAAAATAAATGTACAAATAATGTTAAAAGCAAGAAAAAAATATCTACACAAAAACAGTGTTGAAATAAGAGTTTTGAGAAATCACAGAACAGTGTCAAATATATGTAGCAGATGGATAACACAAAGCCAAAACATGAACTGTTTTACCACCTATTCACTGATCCTTCCTCTTCTCTACGCACACCTCATCCATATAGATCTTCATTACTAACTTGACTTGCACCTCCAAAATTATTTTTCTCCTTTTTCCCTCTGGCTAGCTAGAAGTCTGAGAAAGTGCTCTCTAACACTCAATCAATGAAAGGCCTGCTAACACCAGGCTGACTGACCAGCAGTGTACAGACTTTTCATTACTTAACATTTCATCACCCAACTATTAATCATGGAAGATTAATCACTAGACTGTTTGTATAGTGTTATACCAGATATTTTTTCCTCTAAAAAAAGTTGTTTTTTCACCACATTATTTTTTCATTTTTTTTAATCCTTTAGGATGATGATTCTTTATATGTATTTACACATTTTTGCGAATGACCCCAAAATTGTCAAAGGTCTTAAAAATTTAACATAATAAAAACATAATTTCATAAATAACATTATTACATGAATAAATGTAATTTTTTTTCTTTTGGGTGATTAAAGTTCTCAATGTCAGGGTGATTAAGTATTACCACATGATCAAAAAACCATAAAAGTCTACTGATTATATTTCCATGATTAATAGTCAGGTGATGAAAAGTGAGACAACCCTGACCAGCAGGAATCAACATAATAATTCATCATAGACTTTAAGACTGTTTGCCGACTAAATGTTCATAAAAATACAAGTTTTTCAAAGACCAATTTTTGTCCTTAATGCAACAACAAAGGTAAACCCAGCAACAAATAATATCTGCCATATTTATTAAAAACAAAACAAAATAATCAAATACACCAAACATTTGTCTGGGAATACACCATGGAATCAAATCTGCTTAAATATATATCCATACTCAACAATAAATAGATGTTCTTTATACCAGAGGGAGATGAACGTATTTCATAATTTTAAGTTTTAAACTTTGTCTGCATTTTATGCATTCATGCAAACTTTAGGGAGGGGGTTAAATGGATTAATGCCCATTCTTAATACATTAGAGTGAGAATTGAAATCTGAGTCCATTGCAAAGGCATTGATAAAGATTATGGAGTTGTTAAATTAAAAAATATTAAAACTAAGATGCAGATTTATTGTCATAGAATCCGTTTGTGTTTTATGACATATCAACCTTTTTAGGTCATTTAATGCTGATAACGATCATTTTTAATAAACATTCTTTTATCTACAGGTAGTTTTTTTTAAAGAACATAGTATGCACTATTTAATCTATAGCAGGATGGAATGTAAGGATTCATACCCTTTCTAAGAATATTAGTCCAAATGTGAACCCCAACTGGACTTCCCCATCAATGATAAAGTTGATTACAAAAGACAAATTCTAATTTCAGTTATTTTCATTAAACATTGCAATAGCATGGTTAAAACTATTAAAATGGATCGACATCGATTTCTAACAGTTAACAGTTTAGTTCAATATTTCATGTATTTTTTCACAGAACCAATAGGGACTGACATAAGTGACCCCCACCCCAAATCTCATCTAAATCTAATTAAGAAGGTGTACTATCTGATAATACCAAACAGTTTCAGTGTTGACATATTTTGCTAACAAATCTGTAATGGACCCATTATTTACAGATATTTGGCTGTAGGTGACCAAGTTGGATTTTATTAATAGAGCTGTGATAATATGCTCTTATCAAATAATATTCTTGTCACAAACTTGAGGATTTTGCGATTTACAATTTCTTTTAATTCATTACTTATTAGTACTAAGGCTGTGATAATATGCTTTTATCAAAGATAATTTGTGTCACAGACTTGACTATTGTGCAGTTTTGTCATTTCTTTTCATGCTTTACTTATTAGTAGGGCATTGACAACATACTTTTATCAAAAATATTATTGTCCCAGGCTTAATAACTAGGGATGTGACAAACATTCTTTAAAAGAATATTGTCACAGCCCTAGTTATGACCATTGGATCAGATTGTAAACCTTCTAACTTCTTGAAATCATAGGAGTTTAATCTACCAACAGTCCAAGCTGATACAATTATAGTTTAATTGTATTTCAAAAAAGCTTATATAAGAAGTTCCATAATTATTGTTTGATTAGAAAGAGTTTACATAGAATTGTGAGTATCAGTTCCATTTTCAATTTTCTGTAATTATAAAAACAGCTACAATCACTCAACTTGATTTGAAGTAACATCTTGAATTCTATTTTGATTAATGCAATCCATAAAATACCCTATTAGTTTATAACAAATGATTAAGAAAAGAATTGGAAATATAAAACAATAAGGGCGTTCACAAAATGGTTTACATTTAAATTGTTTCTTTAATTTTGTGTATTTAAAGATATTCACATGAAAACAAAATTAAAGGTTTCTCAAATTGTCATCTGTTTTTAGTGAAAAGTAACAATTCAAATCACAAGTGAAATTATCCAGTTAAAAAAAAAAATGCTGGCATTAAATTCAGAAACAGATTTGTATTTGGAATTGACAAAATCTTAAGCATAGTCGTAATAACTGATTTAGGATATATCTACTTGGTTGAGCACAAACCAAAGTTAGGCACAAGGCCAGTTTTACATGTTCATATCCCAGGCTTTTTTCCATCAGTGTTACCCTTCACCTGTTCTTTTTCTATTCTATTAAACTTTTAATTGTTTAAATAGTTTGACTTTGCTAATTTAATTTTAAAAAAATAAAATTTTTTAAAAATGTTAAAAAGATATTTTTCACTCAGTATTTGGAAGATTGTTGGTGAAAAAAAAAGGTTGCTGAAAGATAAGGGTTTTATTATTATCAGTTGCCAATTGGAAAAAAAAATCACTTGCAAATGCAGGTGTTTCCCTCGCAAGAGCTGTGAGAGTCAACTTGTTGCATTTAGCTTTCAAATATTTTATTCAAGATATTTTTTTATAATTTGGCTTGTTTTACAAAGAGCAGTCAGAAGCAATTTGATGGCTCTTTGTAAGTAACATTAAACCAATTTTTCAAAATCTCATTTACAAAAAGTTACAAGAAATAGAGATATTTTCATTGTTCAAAAATCATATTTACATACATACAGGATTTCTTTAAAGGAAGAAATATTTCCAGTTCAAGTGGATCAATCTATCTTTTTCATTAGGTTTCAAACTCAAGTATCAGAATTAAAAGGAAAGCTGTAAATGTAAGACTGCAGAGGAGAAAGTAGCAGAGTAACATGATACAGGAGTAAAGCAACAAGTTTTATAATCAACTACACAAATTGTCAGCAAGTCTATTTGAGTGTTTATGAATGTGATAATGAAGGCCATGTTAATACCATAAAATGGTAATGTTTACTGTATGAGTTATAGCAGATGTATAGATATAGTAGAACAAAGTAGAGTCAGTATATTTTTGCTAATCACTAAACTCAAATAGGAAAATTAGCAAAAGTATCCTTTTTACAAGTAGTTTTGTTATAACAAACTTTGCTTATGAAGAAGCAAAGATAGCAGCACTTCCCGTGCACTTTGCTGAACACTCACTTTCTACCTACTTTGTGAAAACAAATTTTGACTTTTTTTCATAGAAAGAAAAAAAAAAAAAAAAGTAAAAATTCACTTATGATTTTGCTGAAGCCTAATTAATTTAAGTTTTGAATTTTCAGTTTTTAGTCCAGAAAAAAGTTCTCAATGAAAGACAAAATCTGAAACCTCAAATATTTTCTAATTATTTTTCAATGAATGATATTTTTTAAAAAAAAGAGGGAATGTTCTCAATGTTTCTCTGGCTGAAATGCTTCGTTTATCTTTCCCACTAAAATTCAAGACCCAGTTAAGAAGGGTCTTCTAAGCATAGAAATTGAACTCACACTTTACTTTTAATTTCATTTCCCCACCTCAATGTCCTATTTCCAGTGCATTAAATATAAATGTAATCTTAACATTGGCAAAATAACCTTTTACAACACCAAATATTGCAACAATTTCTTAAAAACCTTAAGAAAAAAAAAAAAAAAAAAAAAAAACACCAACAAATTTAAGTACAGGGTTTTTCAACCTAAGAAATATGAAAAATAAAAATTTAAAATTAATTTTTTTTTTCTTTAAATATAAAAAAATATAATTAGAAAAAAAAGGTTTATTATTTTTATATTTATTTTTTGAAGTTTATATTTATGCCAATATATGGTCAGACACCCCAGTGCGAAAGTATGCATTGAAGAAAACTTTATGATATTATTTACCAATCATTAAAAATTCTAACTGAACAATTATAGTTATTCAGATATAATAAAAATTACAAAAAAGTTTTAAATAAAAATAAAAACCTTTATTTTTATTAGATACTTTACTGAATTTACATATTTATTAAAAATCTTTAAAATTTAAATATAAAATTTTTTGATCCATTTTAGGCCCTTGGAGACATCAACATTCATTTTTAATGTAACTCATTCTATACATTAGGTTGGTTTTGGTTGATAAGAAAAAATATATCTTTAAAATGTTGAAAAGCTAGAGTTAAATCAATTAATAAAAGATTGGTTGCATTGATAGAAAGTTTGTTACTTTTTAGTTAACATACCTTCCACTGGCATAGCTAAAGTGAAGTATCACCAGGAGCAGTCACTCATATGTCTCCCTAGGCTGAATACAACACTTTTCAAATAGATTGGGAAACACTAAAAAAAAACCATTAATAAACTGGTGGTGCAACACCTCCATCATATGCTTGATGCCTTTATTATAGGAGGTGTGGGGTAACTCAAGAGAGCTATTGGTTACCACTTGTCAAATTAAAAAAAAGCCTAGATAAAACTTTATAAAGATTTTTTTTTCAGACTAAAGCCCTCTCGTGGCACCATGTAATTCCATGATGAATATTTTCAAAATATTTTTGCACCTTAGCCTGGCTGAAAAATTTTGTTGGAGTGACATTGTGTCACCCCACTTTTTGTTCTCACCCAGTAGAGGGGAGCAGACTGACCATCCTCACCCCCACCTCACTAAGCTACACCTCTGATAAGCCTGGCAAGGTTTTGAAATATTCATTTCATAGGCTTTCCAAGCCAAATGAGAAAATAGATATCAACCAGTATGTATCCATTATAATCTCCTGAAATCTTTGTTTTTAGAAGCAAACAGTTTTGATACTTGAAAAAGGGAATTTTATTTCAAAATTCACAAAAAAAGTTAAGTAAATTTTATCAGTTTAGTTTGCTTTTCATAGATAAAAACTGCAGTATTCAAGTGAGTATGTCAAGCTGACCTATTCTAAACCTATGTTATAAAAATATCTATTATAATATAAAAATAAAATTGCTGTGGTTGTATGGGGCCCTGCACCATGTAGCTCTTCAGAAAATGAAACCAAAATAGTTATGTAATAAAATAAAATGAAATAATATAAAAAATACATACAGAGCACAAAAAATTGATTATGTACAGTACTGACTCTATATAATAGGTTTCTTTAACTACTTTAGAAAAAAGCTTTAAAAATTAAGTAGAGAAAGGCATTAGAAATGAATTTAGTAGAAAAAGTATCAACTACTTTTGTAGGCTTCCTTAATTACATTAGTGGCAAGTCCTAAGGGAAGCAAGGCAATACTTATAGGATATTATATATGTTAAAATATAAACAATATTAGTTTATTATTAATCAAAGTATCAATAGTTTATGAGCTAAACAAGACAAAAATATGACAAAAATATTTCAGCAGTCAAAATGATAAATTTAATTTCTACAGAACTTGCTCTTCACAAAGTAATATATTTATTAAACAGAAAAATATAAGCATGAAGAGTATAATGGTTAAGAATGAACTTAAAATATTTTTAAAAAAATTGTTAAAACTGGAGAAGAAAAAGACAAGATATTCTAGTAAAAAATAGAAAAAATATTATAAATTTATAACTTAAAAGATTGCAGCATTAAAATTTTTTTAATTCAATTTAATCAGAGTTCTTAATGCTGCAGTAGATTTTGACTTGAATTTAAACTCGCATAAGGATTCCAGAGTCCAAGCTTTTACCACTACTCCACCTTTGCTGCCTTAAGCACTCAATGATGTTAAGTTTGTAATTTTCATTAAGTCAACCTTAGTGGATTCGAGTAAAAAGGTCAAGAGAGTAGGTCACTTAATGAGAAGATCACTCCTTATAATGACCTCTCTCAATCCAGTTAGAGAAATTGTCATTCATTTACTGCTGTATTATGATTTTCTATCTATTCCAACTTCAGGTACAGGCTGTAGAATACAGAAATTGTCAATAAGCTAATTTTATAAAACTCTATAGTCATTAGACTTTATAAATGTCCAGACTTTTATGATACTTTGTTCATTAAGAAAATTGTCACTCATCCAATTTCTCAAAATTCTTATTGATTTTCTAGGTGTCCAAATTTTTTGGATAACCTGTACTTCAGCAGATCTTTGAAAACATATACAGCATTAATTGCACATCTCATACAAGAACATACTAGTGAAAGCATGTGCCTTCCAAGTGCTTTTTAGTTTATTTATTATTTTTAAGGTGATTCTAAGGATTTGTGTGCCAAAAGAAGTCATTAAGTATTGCCACTTTTGGCAAATGTGCCAACAGTAGCTCACCTCAAGTTCTAGACTAACAACCTTTAAGAGTTTACAGAACAGAGCATTTACTGGATATTTACTCGGGATATTATCAGCAATTTAAACCAGATCTTGAATTTCTGAACCAAATGACTTTTGCACTAAAATTGAGAAGTTATGTTAAAAAGCTAAAAACTAAAAAAAAAAATATGTTGCTCTCGCAATTTACAAAGGTTATTTTCATTATAAAAAAACAAGGAAGACTTCATTGTTTTCAGTCTAACAGCCTATTTTACTAAAAAATATTAATTAGAAATAAAATGAAGGGAATTTGGCAAAACACATGCAATTTAATTGACTTATTTTCATTTATTTTTTTTTTAATAAATTATATCTGGTTTTATTTTTATTCAATATATATATGTGTAAAAGTTTATTTGATATTCTTAAAAGATATGTTAAAATAAAAAGTAAAGGAGTAACATATATAATCTTTAATTGTGTGGGTAGCGAAGGGTCTGCTGATTTTAAAAGCACTAACTATTTTGCTAGTATCATTGTAACCCTGCATACAACACTCTAGGAACGTTTCACTTTTTCAGAAATGATGTGCTTTTCCTTGTTTATCTTCACAATAGCTTGTCTCAGAGTTTTTAGCATTTCAACATGGTGTCGGCTGATACAACGTTTACAAATGACTAAGTAAGACTTATTCTTTAAAGGAAATAAAAAATAGAATATAGAATACTGTTTACATTGTTTTTATAAATTTTGTCCCTTACTTTTGGACATTCCAAATTTGAAAATAATTAAATACTTGTTATAATTCTTTTTCTATTCTTTGTAAAAAGTTCAAATTTTCGTGTCCAAATTTCAGCTTTTTATCGTTGTGATTTCTAAAATTATTAGGTTTTAAAATTTTATCCCTTAGTTTTGGACACTACCATATATTAATTAGAATTTTATTTTATTTTCAATAAATCTTTCTCAATCAAATTCTTGACACCTAAGATCTATATTTAATTCCAGAAGTCAAAATTCAGTTAAAAGTCAGCTGTATTATAAAATTACTTAGAATATGTTATACTATATGCAACAGTCAATATAAAGGTTTACTGACTTCTCATCACCCAACGACTTATTACCCGACTACTCATCACTGTCTACTCATCACTAGTCTTCTTATTATGTGGTTTTTTCATCACGTCGACTACTCATCACCCCAACATCAAGTGATTTCATCACCTCAAAGAAAAAATTACATTTATTCATCTAATAATATTATTTAAGTAATTAGGTTTTTATTACGTTAAATTTTAGACTTTTTGGCAATTTTGGAGTTATTTTCACGAGAGATTATTAAAATCTATAAAGTGAATATCAGCCACTTTTTCAAACTTATTAAACATATAAACAATAAAAAAAAATTTATTTCGATTTATTTTCTATTTTTTAATTAAAAATCTAAAAAAAACTTCAAATAGTTTTATTTCATTTTAACTTAGTGTAAACAAACATTACCGAACTTAAAATTAAAAACAAATGAAATAAATAATCTCAAAAAGATTATTAAAGAAACTTTAAATAATGTTATTAGAATAAAATCTTAAAGTAATACCGTTTACGAATACATTTATTGCATAAAAAAAGATGTAACGGTGAAATATATCGTTTTTAGTTCATCGAAAAAAATACCGTCAAAAACAAATTTTTATAAAAATCAAATTCCTTATTTATTGATCGTCCTTTTTTGTAAGATTTAGATATTTACTTGTCCCAAAAATAAATAAAATAAATAAACAACAGCACTTTAAACTGTTACTTTTCGAAAAAATGGATAAGTATCATTATTCTCAAAGATTCCCAAAAATGTACAAATAATGTGAAAAAAGTTTAGTGGTTAATATTAGGGTGATGAAATGTCGAGTGATGAGAAGTCGAAGTGATGAGAAGTCGAAGTGATGAAAAGGCTCGGAGTGATGAGTAGTCAACGTGATGAAAAAACCACGTGATAAGAAGACTAGAGATAAGTAGACCGTGATTAGTAGTCGGGTGATGAGTAGTCGGGTGATGGAAAGACCGTACACCCCTTATGATAGCAAACATTACAGAACTTAAATTTCAATAAAAGTCCAAGTGATGAGTAGTCCAAGTGATGAAAAGACTCAGAGTGATGAATTGTCAAAGTGATGAAAAAACTACGATGAAAAGTCTAGTGATGAATAGACCGTGATGATTAGTTGGGTGATGAATAGTCGGGTGATGAAAAGACCGTACACCAAATAGACAACGTGAGAAAAAAAAATGGAAAGAAAAAACACGTACGCATATACATCAACAGACGCAGTATATTCCTTTACAGACGTTCAAAGAAAATATCCTCTTATTTACACACAGACACATATACACACTTATATACATACACACGCAGAGCAACAACGGCGCGTACACACACAGAGACACTGTGATCGACTCAATGTTCATTTGATCCTTTCGACCCTAAGTGTCCGTTATATCGGCCCTGGTGACCTAGGGCAAAAAAAGACACCAGATATTTCTCCCCTAATATAGTCGTCTAATAGAAAGCGTCTGAGAGACGAGTTGGTCTAAGGAAAATCATTTTTTTTTTTACATTCGACTTTTATATACTGAGTTTGGACAAAATAATGGAAAACACCTTGATATTTAAAAAAAAATCTAACAGTCCTATCATTTTAATTCTTTTTACGAAGGGCCCCCGCAGATCCCGCAATTGCAGGGGGGCGGCATAAGCTCCTTAGAATCCGCAAGGCTTCACAGATCTTTTGTAACGCAAAAAATTACCAAAATCATTAATTGTTAGGATCAATCAGAAAACCATTATAATATTTACTTAGTGAGCACCCCCAAGTTTGGCACAAGGCCATTTTACGTGCTCTTACCCGGGCTTTATATATTCGGTGTTACCCTTCACCTAGATGAGTTGTTCTCCCGATCTAACAAGCCCCATCTGCCCAAGGCTGCTAAAGTGATTATGTATGTATATATAGTCGAAGGCTCCAGTATCTTAAAGGGGGGAAAATTTGCCTTTTTTAAGGTAAAGGGTCCGCAAGGCGCATTCTGCGACGAGGCCGCTAAGTGGCTAAGCACGGCGCTGGCGTGGGTGCATATAGTGTGTGTATGGGATGTGTGTAGATTATGTCCAGAGCCCTGCTTAGGGCCCCCGTAGACCCGCAATTGGGTGGGGGCCACACACTCCCTAGGGGGCCTAAGTTCCTTCGCTTAGGCTTCACAGATCTTTCGTTATGCAAAATTTACCAAAATAATTAATTATTAGGATTAATTAGGAAATCCTCATTATCCTCTCATAATGTTGAAAAATACATATATTTAACCATCTCTGTCTTTCTGTCTCCCCCTATGTTTATGTCGACGTGGCCCAGTGGATAGACAATCGGATTTCAAAACCGTACTACGCGGGTTCAAATCCAAGTTGCTCTGTCTACGTTAATATGTCGACTAACAACACCCTTGGGAAAGGTTTGAAGCCCTATCTTCCCTCCAGCTATGGGTTAAATAGTGTAAGACCTCAACGGTGGATGTGGCAGATGATGTCCACTGTGACACAACGGCACTGAATGTGGTGAACGCTGCAACAGAGGATGGCCTCCATTCGTCGTGGGTACCCATGCCATTGGAACAAGGCCATCCTTTGCCAAATGGCCGTGTGGTGACCGCAGGTGTATCAGTCTCCCCAAGTTAAAAGCCATCACGCACAAGCGTCCTTCCGAAAGTGTCCACAGAACCAAGACAGAGGAGAGTCGTACTCGACAACGAGTGACTGCCGATGATGCTTATGTATATATAGTTTCTTGATCGAAACTTCCTGTCTTTTTGGAGAGTGAAATTGCTTTTTTAGGGTAAAGGGGCCGCAAGGAGAATTATCATCGAGGCCACTATGTGGTTAAGCACGGCACTTATTGTATCTAGGGTGTAAGTTGGGTTTGTGTGTGTTTAAGGTGTCTGAGTAGAGTGTTTGTATATAGGTTTGTATGTCTAGGTGTGTGTGTGTGTGTGTGTGTGTGTGTGTGTGTGTGTGTGTGTGTGTGTGTGTGTGTGTGTGTGTGTGTGTG
>JAUZSX010224543.1:1100-15717 GCA_034780655.1 Idiosepius hallami
ACACAACAAAAAACTAAGTCTTCAAAAACTTAACTTGCTTTTTTTATGTTTTTTTTCTTTCTTTTAAACATTCATCCTTTTTTTTTTTTTTTTTAAATCTGTTTTCATAATGTCTTTGCATTTGTTTAAATAAAAAATAAAACTGGAAGCAATACACTTGCATATTAATGTTATGCAAACAAATGCTTGGAGTCCTTTAATTTCTTTATTTCATTTGTGTCTTCTCTTTCAGGATTTGATGTTGCAATAGTACAAAAAAAAATGGCGGTAACCTTGCATCCAAAGAGAATTTGACTTAAGTGTGTTTAGATGGTAGCTTAGGGTCCCCTAAACACAGTTCTGTATGTTAACAAAAGTCCAAGTCAGTTATATTTTTGTTAATATGCAGAACCGTGTTTAGTGGTACCGTAGACTACACTCTGAACCCACTAAAGTTAAACTCTCCTTTGGTGCAAGGGTGACACTATCTTTTTACGGATTATAAAGATCTAGTCTTTTTGAAAATATTTTTTCCTCGTTCATTCAATAATTTATAAATTTACATTTTGCCAGTGTTATAAGTTGATGAGGAGTATGTTTTGGTAGCGAGATGATGTGGCATCAAATTAATTGTCATTATAGCCAATGTTTTGGATTCATTTTTAAAATTAATTCAATAAACTAATTGTATAACCCTTTCGACCCTCATGGGCCGATACATCGGCTTTAGTAACTTGAGGCAAAATTAAACACACGGACATTTTGTCTCTAATATGTTCCTTTAAAAGAACGACTCAGACTCAGATGCGTTGGTAGTTTTGCGAAGTCAGGATCCAAAGGTTAAGGTTGAATGATCGATGGGGCTGTGTCTTGTTTTGCCTTAGATTGCCAAGGCTGATAAATTGGTTTCTTAGGGTTTAAAGGGTTAAATTGAAAAAAAAAAGGGACTTTTTAAATATCATATTTTCTAAAAATGTTGGAAATAATATATATTTTTTTTAAAGTGTTATTTTTGTTTAATTGTTGGGGATGAACCCCTACACTCATGCCATTTCCGGAAACTAAAACCGGTTGACCAGGTCAAATGAATGTTGCGAGTAAGGTCATGACGAACTAGTCTAGCAGTTGAGCAAAGATATTCCTCAATTCACCCTTTTTTTTTCTGTAATTTTTTAATATATTTTTTATTCAACTGTTATCGTGTTCTTCCTTTATCATTTTATCAAAGCTAACACCACAACATAAATAAAAATAGTTAAGAATTTTAAAGAAAATGTAAAAATTTTCTAAGTTTTAAACTTTTTTTTTCTTTTTGGTCTCCAATTTATCTGAACAGGACCATTGTATTCAGTGGTGTGCGTACGTGCGTGCGTCCGGATTATTGCCGGATGATAGTCCATTACTTTTTTCTGAAATTTTGCAGAGTTCTATCTTTATATATAGATGTGCATAGTAAAAAAAAATTTATCATGAAAATTCTCTTTGTATCCCCAAGGGCCTAAAATGGGTGAAAAATACCCCAAAAATGACACTTTTTGACCCATAAGTTTTGATCCATCCATTAGATTTTTCTGGAACTTGGCCAAAATGTGGAGGGATGTAAATTCATTATTTCTGAATGTGACAAAATATGAATTAATAAAAAGAATGAATACAAAAAGTGCAACATTTATTTTTCAGTCAATTAGCCAGATCAGCGATGCTGAACACATCCCATTTCCCTTGATAAACCACGAGTTTTTTTTTTTTTTTGTATTTTAGAATTTTTTTAAGTTCTTTCTCTTTTATTAATGCTTTCTTGTTTCCTGAAATTCCGCCTTTTTTTTGTCTTTATTAAAATTTTGTAACACAAAAAATTTATTTGAATATATGAGGTGATTACGACGAGAAGGTTCCCGAGATCGATCACCTGAAAAAGGCCGAAGGGTTAATCGGCCGAAACGTTGTGAATATAGCAATGATAAGGATGAGGACAACAGTCCGAATAATACTTGTACATATGAGGTGAAGTCAGTGGGTGAACAGTAAGGGTTAGAATTTAGAAATTGTGACAGACTATTTCGAATTTACGTTTATTGATTGTGTTAACATCTGAGCTAAATACCCTATAACAAAAAGTAATACACTTGGGAAAAAAGGATAACTTTGCTAAAATTTACTTTTAAGTGTTGTTACTTCTCTGAAATAGTATTTAGGGAAATGGCAGAGGTTGGACTGTGTGTTGGGTGTGTCAGATGGCTGAATAAATAATGTGTTGGTATATTTTGGTATTCTTAAAACTATTTTGTTTTAAAATCCTTTTGTTTGAGTGCTGATTAGTTGGACTCTGAAATGGGCAATATCCTTGTACTGCTGCACGAAATTGCCTAAATAATTAAAGATTTTTCAATGTTGAGAACGAGGCGTTGCAACAGTCTATCTTTGCCCTATTGGGTTTTTTTTTTTAATTTTTAATTTTTTTTGCATTTTATTTCTTTTTGTTCCTTTCCAGTTGAATACGATCTGCATTGTAATTCAGAAATGCATGAATTTCTAGCAAATTTATCTAAATAAAAACTTGTATAAAGGGTTATTATTTATTGCTGTTTGCTAACACTTTGCTGATAATATTTAACATATTTTATTTATTTTTTTATATTTTTAGAGGTACAAAAAGAAAAAAAAGCTTACAGTGTCTCAACCTGCAACATTTGCGCAATTTATAGTTTTTGAGCTATCGACCTTGCCTTTATTATTTCAGTTGTAAAGTAAGTTTGAGTAAATATGAAAAGATGTCTGAACAGTGCAACAATAAGTGTATTCCATCAAATACGTAGGTATAGCAGTTGAGTGGATCCACTGGTCTACTCTAAGGACCAAACGATTACAACCATGAAAACATCCTCCATTAGAGTTACCCCCTTGAGAGTCTCAGTTTAGTCTGAGATTGCAAAAAACTCTATGACAATGGGAAGCCTTATCCAAGCCTGAATAGTCGAGGAGAGGTCTTCCCGCTTATCAACAGCTGTGTAACAATAAGTGTATTGCATTAAATACATGGGTTTAGCAGTTGAATAAATCCACCACTCTTAGTACAAGAGGGTTACGTCTATCACTAGTCGGGTCCCATCTGCTGACTTGCTATGTAAGTAGTTTTTTGCTATCCGGAAGTGACATGGTATAGTCGATTAGTCTATCAAACTGAAGTAGGGGTGTCACCCCAAGTTTCCTTATGCAAGTTGGCCTGATACAGAGATTTTATGTCTTGGACAAGAATTTAGTTAAATAAGTGAACTAAAGTTTTTATTTAATCTATTTGGAGTAATGTAGATTCAACTCCAATTGCTGGGGTGTTTAACTCACACAAAAAACACCAGGACTTGTAAAAGCAGGACACCAAACGCATAATTATAAATTCAACATAGCTACAAGCACAGACACTCATGTTTTACAACAAAACATAGCAGCATAATAAACACACACCACTGGTCCTTGGAAATTCTCAAACTGTCTCACCGTGTTCACCAAATGACCTGTTTATATACAGAGAAGTAACCACCTTATTTGCGTTGCCAGGACGATAGCTTAAGAGACCAAAATCATGGAAGGTACCATTTGTATTTTCCAAGTTAACCCTCCTCCTCCGTATTGCACATATTTGTAAATATTTGCAACCACAGGTAGATTGTTCTAATTCTTCTAATCCTGGTTGAAGCTTTCTAACTGAAAATAAAATTATGAAATACTAAATAGTTAAATGCTTCTTTCTGCTTCACCATGGCCAATTCCTGTAGAAGATTGTTTTTCTATTACATTTAATGTTGCATTTGTTTTGAAGCTTTTCTGGTTTCAACTCTGAGACTCTAGTATTTTCAAGAAACACATGAAAAAGGCTAAGAAGCACTTTACCTGATTCTAAATATAACAATAAAAAGGAAGAAAAATAGACCAAAAACTATGAATTGAGCGAATGATCAAGCCTCATCTTAGAAATATCAACAAATAACCGGCAAAGATTTTTTTTGTTTTGTTTTTTGTTTTTATTTTTCTTATTTTAGGCAAAGTATTCTAAACTGATACACCAATAAGAAATTTGGGATTTGGTCTTAAAAATTGGTCAATATACATGGTAAGCCATCTTTAGTTTGATGCTAGACTGCCTTTATTTTATTTTTTTTATTTTATTTTTTTTTTGGGGGCCTTTTTCTTAATTTTAGCTTTAACCTTCAACAAAGAAACTTCCAGGACAAAGGTCTATCTAAGGAACTTTTACTTGTTGTAAGGCTTTTTCCGCCAATATTAGCCTCATCAGTCATAAAAGGATACATATTACCAAATAATGTCAGGAAAGTTGGTCATCCTTGAACTTGAGGGACTAAGGAGAGAAAAAAAAGAAAACCTTAACTTAGCCATTTACAAGACCTTGTTCTATTTTGTTGATTTCAGTTTGATAAAAAAAAAAAAAAAATAGAACCCATTATATCTGGCTTCATTGGAATGAGAAAACTTTTTTTTTTTTTTTTGAGGGGTGGCACAGATATTCTGATATAGAAGTAAGAATTGTCAGATATGCAGTTCAGTCCTGTAAAATGTTTGATAACTCTTGCATGACTAAACAGGACAGATTTTCAGGTTGTCGTTCAGTGTTGCTTTCATTAATATACTTCTGTAATTGTCATGTCAAACTAGCTCTTACAAGTTTTTTTGGGAGGTTTTTTAGACAATTTTTTAAAAATATTTGCTTTAATTTTTTTAAAAACAAACAAACGAACGAACAGGATTGTCGATGAGCTACTCTCAATGAAAGAAATGAAGTGGACCTTTTTCCTATTTATTGGAATTTATATCAAATGCGTTACATTCTGCAGCTGCATTAGGACTGATTTGTTTTCTTTATTAAGGTTTAAGAAATGAAACAGTTATAATTTTTTGTAATATAGTTTTAATTATTTACATCAATACAGCTTAAGCTAAAAAAAAAAAAAAAAAAACTCTTCTGCTATTAAATTAATAGCAAAACCTCCAAAAATCATGCAAGAGTTATTGAACATTTTTCATAACTGGCTCAACTGATTTTCTGCTACAAACTTGAGATTTTGTGCATCAATTTGGCTGAAAAAATTGCCCAATCACTGAACTTGATTTCAACCAAGGGTCACTTATTTTACTAAAAGACTATTTTGTGGAACACCAAGAAAATGAAGTTTTGGATATGGGTTGGATTGTCAAAATAAGGATTTATAAGTTGAGATTTAAAAATTACCTTTTTTTTTTTTTTCGAACTCAGTGAAATAAAAATGGATTCAAAATGGGCCAAAGAAATACATATAACCTACATAATATGAGTTTCAGATACAAAAATTAAAACCATATTATTTTAGTGATATCTATTTTTGTATCTGTAACTCTATATATAAATCTGTAGAATGAGATTGGTTATATCTATAGTTAGTGCTCAATATCACTGATAGAGTATGTATATTAGTTAAGCATAGACATGGAGTCAACGGCCTTCGGTGACTGTCAATTTCTTGCCTGTGCATTCATCAGAACAAGTGAGAAACTGACAGTCACCGAAGGCCATTGACTCCGTGTCTACACTTAACTAAAATGTTTGTATGTATGTATATATAATCTAACAGTATCATAAGTAAATAAGCCGTGTATATTTTTAATTAACACTGGTTTATTCAATATGAAAATTTTCAAATTATTTATTGGTGTGATTCCAAAATAATGACTACTTATTTACTTACATAAAAGCTACATTCCCAACTCAACACAAATGATGAAATGCAATAACAAAACTCAACCATTTTTTTTTCTTTGAATTTTATTTCCACAAAATATGCTTTTGTTTTTTCTGTATCTCCTATCTTTTTTTTTTTTTTTTTTTTTTTTTTTTTTTTTTACAAATGTTTATAGGTACAAAATATTCTACCTATTTCTAACCCCTCCTCAGAAAATATCACTTTAGTATAAAAGTACCACTGGGATTGAAATGCTGTTAAACAAATCAACCAATTAATCATTCTCTAGAAGAATTTTGTTAGATTTTTTTCAAATCCCAAACCTTCCAACTGTGATTCATGTTTTGGTCCTAAATTAAGAAATGAAGATAACAGTTTTTGTTTTGTTTTTATCTGTTTACAAATTGACGTTTGCAACTATAATAATTGTATCATTAAATTCTTTAATGACTATTGAAATTTTATGATGGAATCAAAACTATAATAATTCTACAATTGAACCTGTGATAACTATTATAATTCTATCATTGAATACTCACTCATTTCACTTTACTATTAAAACATACAGCCATGAATTTGTCTAAATTTGTAAGTTTAGTAGAGAAACATGATCTTTTTGTAAATGAGAGAAAAATATAGTATTTGGTATTTTTTTATCATTCTTTTGAATTTTTTCTTTTAAAAAAAAACCCCAAACCTTTTCTTGTTAGATTTTAAAGTGACTGATGAATTTTTCCAGAGGGAAATTAACTGTAAAGTAATTAATACAAGCTTAAACAGGCTTTAGTCTAGCTGATTTCCAGTCTAGTCAAATCATTTGGGCTCATCAGGAGAGAATGTGCACCGTTTTGAGACCTTCCCCTCTTAAATTCATTTTTTATTAGGATCCAGATAAAAGATACAAGTATACAGCAACCATTAATTATAAGTTCTTTTTATGTTAGCAGTTAAAAATTAAAAACTATGAAATCTTTTTATAATAATGGCTGAGGTGTATTTGTTAATTTATATGCGTCCATGTCATGCTCTAAATAAAAGCAAAATTGTATTACCCACTTGGAGAATTGAACCTAGACCATCAGGTTACCATCGTTTTATCTTAAAAGTTTGATGCTCTACTGACTGAGCTATGAAGGCTGTACATATGAAAGAGAAGTTTTTGTCACAATCAGAATTCCCTCAAACAAATGTACTACATTTTTTATTCTATTGATTATATTTTATCACTTTTTGTTGTATTAAAATATGTTACTGGTAAATAACACTAGTTTCATATAGTTATGAATGGTTTTTGGCTGTAATGCTTTTTAATTGAATACGATTTGTTAAAAAAAAAACAAATCACATTTAAATAAGTTTTTTTTTTCTGAAATTGTGAGGATTTCTTTAGGGTCCTTTATATTTTAAAAAAAAAAAGTGGGGACCAGATGAAAACTATTTATTTTATGATAATATTTCATTATTTCTAGTGGAAGTGAAAATAATGATTATTAACCCTTTTTTGTTTATGTATGTAATTTGACATTCCTTTAAAATAATTTTTTTTTTTTAATGCCGATGTGCCTTTATTTTTAATTTTTTGCCTCTCTCTCGAGCTAAACTCCTTGACATTAGTTAGATATTCTATATAAGTTGATTATGATTGACAAAGAGTTTAACAATGTTGTTTACTGAATTGGATAATTTTGGAGAAATAGAAGCAGAAGGTTTTGTTTTTTAAAAAAAAACTATGGTCCTCATTTTTATATTTGTTTAATTCAATACATTTCAGCCAATTTATATTTGGTTCTTCTGTTCATGGTCAAAATCAAAATTACATTCGAACCCTGAGCAAAAAGCCTGAAGAAAGCCAAAGGATTAACTGGTTAAAACGTAGTGAATTAAACAAGTAAAATGATAGGAAGTATATTCTGCTTAATAAACATACAAATCATCAAACCTCATCTTATGCTCTTTGTTGATTTGAAATTAAAATTTTTGATTTTTTTAATTCTTGGCCCTTTAAGATCCTAAAGGTTGATATATTGGGCCTGGCAACCCAAGGCAAAAGATGTGATATTTCAGCCCTAATATTGGCCTTTTAATAGAACAGAGCTCTGTATAACTAGTTGGTAATTTTGCTAATGAAGAAATTTTTTTTGGATATAACAAAACTTTTAATGATAATTAAGCAGCAGTTATCCTTATATTTGTGCTAAAAATCCATTCAAATCCAGCTACACTAAACAGTGAGTCTGCCCAACTATTCCTCTCACATGAACTGCAACTGCGTCCTCCGTTATTTTTGTTTTTAGATATTTTTTTTAAGTAGCGTTGGCTACAAAGAAATATTTCGTACAGAGTTGTCCTTTGTTGAATTGAACAACAATGAGTTGTCTCCCTTGTTTGTGGAACGAATCATTGTCATCCTTGCAATTTTTGTCCACAATATTTCACTATTTTGGGTCTGAAAAAAAATATGCTTTTTTTGTGAACAAAAAAAGTTTTGTTTTTAGTTTTTCTCAAGTTTGTAGATAAAGATTGAAATGATAAATTAATTAATTCAACCAAGTTTGACTTAGGGAATTTACAGAAAAATTCATTATTTTCTATATATATATATAATTATAATTACTTGGTGAGCACCAACCAAAGTTTGGCACAAGGCCATTTTTACGTGCTCTTACCCGGCTTTTTACATTTGGTGTTACTCTTCACCAAGATGAGCTGCTCTCACGAGTTAACGAGCCCCATTTGCTAAAGTGAAAGTAATGGTTTTGACTGGGATTTAAACTCTAGTAATAAGATTCCAGAGTTTAAGCTTTTATCAATGCTCCAGCGTGTATGTGTATATATATATATATATATATATATGTATATATATAAAAATGAAAAAAAAATCCACCACTTTTAAAAGCCATTAAGTGGGGCTTTTCCCCCCCATTGACAAGGCATTGACTAATATAGGGATTGGGTCCTCCCCATTTTTTTGTATAAATTTAATTCCTGTATAATAATATATTTTGTGCTTAATTCCTTTTATTTTTTTCTATTTAGGCATTGAAACAACAGAGTCAAAAGCAAATCTGAATGTAAGTAGATTCATAACTTTTTTATAGATGGATTTTTTCTTTTCTCTTTTTATGCCCTCCTATCCATATATGAAACTGAAGGACACTCATTTAAAGCAAGTTATTTTAAGAACCCAACTCCAAAGGAATTCATTAAACAGTTGTAGGAATGGGCTGGTGTTGTTGACCTCTCCTCAATTGTTTGGATCAGTATTCCTGTTGTTATAATAGTTTTTTTTTTCACAGTCTCAGGCTCTACTGAGACTCCTAGTCTTCTCCTTAGGGGGTAACTCTAATTGAAGACATTTCTTTAGCTTGGTTGGTAGTTGTGAGGGAGAGTATTGGGGAGAAGGAAGGTCTTTCAATTCGAATGCTCAATGCATTTGACTATCCATGCCATGAACCACCTACCAGCCTGGTACAGTACCTGATATTCCTAAGTGGTCACCTATCTTAGTACTGAACAGGTTCTACGTTGCTTACCTTCGGTGATCTTACAAACCAGCCTGGTACAGTACCTGACATTCTTGAGTGGCCACCCATCTAAGTACTGAACAGGTTTTACATTGCTTAACTTCGGTAATTTTGCAGGAACCGGTGTCTCCAACTTGATTTGAACGTACTTCCATATAATAAAAATTTTTATAACAACTATCAAGGTTACCTCGTGTTGCTCAGAAAAGGTTACAATATCTTCAGTTTTCATCTATTTTATAATATCCATGATTTCTTCTTTTTGAAAGATAGACCCTCAATACCAAGTATTATTATATAACTACACAACCCCCCTCATCTGCGTTTATTATTATTAATTTATTTAAACCAAAAAAATTTTTTTTAAATGCCTTTTCACAATCTCATCAAACCAGTCAAATAAGCACTGCCATTGGTGCAGATTTTTGAGTGTTAAAATCTCTATCTAAATCTTTGCTTTATTTTTACTGATTTATTTTTTTTTAGATGGTTTTAATAATCTGAGTATTAACTTTATTGTAGACTTTTGTCTTCATCTTGGTAGGTTTTTTATGTTTTCCTCACTAGGTTTTGGCAAAGTTCACCTCAGGCCGTCTTCAAATGATTCACTAGACAACTATGGAAAGCAGTGATTACTGAAGATACAATTACAAAACTCAGAACTCTTATCCAAGGTCATAGTTTATCACCTGAAGTGAACTTGGCCAAAATGGAGTGAGAAAAACATCATAAAAATTACCATTTTTTTAAAATATAAAGTTGTAATTTTGTAATCTTTATTTTTTTTTCCAGTTTAACACGGCTCCACTTGAGAATTGGTTAAAAAAATAAAATCTATACTAAACCATTTCAAAAGAAACTCAAATCTGTGATCTCCATAATGTATGGCCATTACAAACAGAATGAAGATAGAAATAATTCTATCTGCGTTTTTATCTTTCTTTCCTCTCTTTGTAATTCTTTGTCCAATTAAAAATATTTTTATTTTTAAAAAACAAAAACCCCCCCCCCAAAAAAAAAAAAAAAAAAAAAAAAAAAAAAGTCTGAGGGAAATCGCAACCAAAACTTATTTACACATGAATGGACGAACCAATGGATTGGAAAAAAAAAAAAAGTTTTGAGATTTTATTTTATAATATTCAACTTAACCATCATTAAAAAAAAGTCAAACCTCTCATCTTGATTTCAAATTCACATCATACAAAAGACTTGACAATTATGAAATATTTGGAATAAATAAATTCATTTTCTCCCTATGAGGACTTCTACTCTCATTCTATTTATTCTCATTGTTGCTTGCTGAGTGCTTACATTTTGATTTGTCAACTTTTGTTATTAAAAAAGAAAAGTTTGCATTAATATCTAGAACAAAAGACTTCTAAGTTTGTAAAAAAGACTATTTTGTATAATGTATAAAAATATAAGAAAATAATGTGGCAATTAATGGTAATAGTTTATTTTTATTAAGGATTATATACTAGTTAATTAATTGTAATTTGACATTCCTGGTTGATGAAATATTAATTCACATTTTAAATATAAAATTTCTACATTTTTTTTCTTTCTTTAGTTTTTTTTTAGTTTAAACAAGCTTGTAATATGATTTCTATGGATAATAAAGTTCAATGCTTTACGTTCCTAACTTTAATCTAAAAAATTTATAAATATTAAACTTGGAAATCTTTTGTCCAATTTTAACTATAGACTTAAATAGACCTAATGTGCAAGACATATGCCCTATACACTACCTGAATATAAAGGTTAATCTGCTTTTAATATGAAAGTTCTATAAAACAAAAAAAAATAAACAATTCCTTTAGTAAAGAAAATTTTAAACATTTTTTTTTCATTACATTTAATTTTTATTTGTATTGAGATGTTTATTAGAAAATTTTGACTATTATTCTCATTTAATTTTTATTTTAAACTGAAGAAAAATGCCAAACCAATTAAACTTTTAAATTTCACCTTAGTAAAGATATTCGAAGAGGTTTTTATCAGGTGTGTTTATGTATGTGTTATTGTGTATATATATATATATTCTTTTTTTTTTGGGGGGGGAAACAAGTTTAGGTTATTTTTTTAGAATTTATCTGATTATTAAATTCCCACCCAATTCTTATTTTAATATAAAATGACATTTAAAAAAAAAGTAAATAAAGAATTTTTCTTTAATCATCATCAAAATAACACTCTTTAAAAAAAAAAAAAATTAATGAATGATGGAATGGTTAATGTTGACCATTTGGGTTTTGAGTTGTCTGGGCTGAGGCTGTATTTGCCCGAGCTTTACGTTGGGCAACCACAAATTCTGTATATTCAACGTAGCCATCTCCATTCAGATCATCTTCTTTCAATACAGCATCAACAATTTCAGATATTTCTGCATCAGACAAAGTTCGTACTGGTTGGTTTGGATCCTGGTGACCATCTGAAAAATATAAATTAATAAATTATCAAATTAACATTGGGCGATGAGTACCTAAAATTGGATGAGGGGGGGGGTCACACTGTCTGGGTCAGTTTGAAAGATTGGAAGGCAAAAACTGTTGGATTAAAAAACTGAATTTTTTTAAAAACAACCTTTGGACCCCAAGAGGCCGATATATCAGCCCTGATAACTTAGGCAAAAGACACACCATTATTTTGGCTTTAATATGTTCCTCTAATATAACGACTCTGAGTGACTACTTTGTAAGTTTGATAAGTCTGGATTCAAAGGATTAAATATAAAAGAAAAAGTGTATTTGTTCACTTTCTAAATAATCTAATCATTATACAGGGTCCCCTCAATCGACCATTTCATTTATATCAACACCAGAGGGTGCAGATATAGAGCAATACCGTCAGATTAGACCAAGGAAACCCTGTAAAAAAAACAAAAAACAATGTAATTTATGAATTAAAATTAATATTTTTTGGAATAGATTAATAAATGAATTTCAATTTATTAATTAGTGATTGTGGGAACTTAGCTTATGGTTACAAAGAAATAACAATAAAAACTATTATATTTAGAATTGAATCATAAAATGAATGATAATTCAATGAGTTTCGTGATTATGAAATATATTTGAATAATAAATGTTGGTTTTCACCTAGATGAGACCCTCCTGAGTTAACCCCCCCCCATCTTCCCGGGGCAACTATAGATAGATAGAATGGTTTTGACTGGGACTTGAACTCGCTTAATACAATTCCATAGCCTTAGCTTTTACCAATGCTCTTCCTCACCACTTATTATAGACTTTGCTAAAACCAGGCAAAAAAAAACTTGTAGAATTTTTTAAAAGTTTAATTCCATTTACCTCTTTCAAAATGTGTTAAAGCTTTGGTAATTTCAGTTCCATCCAGTTTGTTGTTGTTGTCGTAGTCGTGTAATTTGAAATAATGAAATTCCATTTCATCTTCTGTCATTTGTTCAATTGGCTTATCAACAACGTCTTTTAAATGTTCTGCTATGTGCCTTGATTATTGAAAGGAAAAGAAATTAAAAACAGAATGTCAAAGTTACAAGCATATTCTTTTTAAAAAAAAATATGCTTTTAACTTTTTTTTAAAATCCTTTTTGTTAAAAGCATATTCTGAAAAAATTAAAAAGAATATGCTTTTAACAGAAAGGATATTCTTTAAAAAAAGGGAATATTCCCGAGAAATAAAAGCATATTCTGTTTTAAAAACAATATTCCCTGGAAAAAATCATGTTCTTGAGGAATATATTTCCAGCATATTAAGAGAATATAAAGCATATTTTAAAAGGAATATTGTCGCAGCCCTAATGATCACTAGGCCTATGACAATATATGCTTTTAAAGAATATTCTTGTCATTACTTGACTATTTTATGATTTTTACCATTTTTTTAATACTACTTTAATGCTTTATATAAAAATAATATTTTTTGCAAAGAATATGCTTACATAAAAAAAATATGCTTACATAAAAAGAATATTATTGTCACAGCCCTAGTGATCATAATGCGAAAATTAATAGTTAAGATAGATTTTGGATGTTAGATAGGAACAGATAAAAAGACAATACTATGGTTTACCCAAACTTTGTGAAATATGTCTGGTATTAATAACTACTCCAAAACTGATCCACAAACACTTACTCGCGATCATGAGATTCTTTTTTAAAATCATGTGAATGTGCCCCTGCCTGATGATGACCCCCTTGATGGGGTTGTCCATGGTACTGTTGGGGGGGCATTCCTGGGGATGGGTGTTGAAACTGTTGCTGCTGCATATGATGTTGGGGTTGCTGGAACTGACCCTGGTGCATCATCTGTGGGGGTGGCTGTTGATACTGCATCTGGCCAGGATGTTGTTGATATTGCATTTGGGGTGGAGGATGATTGTATTGAGAGTTAGGGGGATACTGTTGCTGGTATTGTTGTGGGGGTACTCCAGACGGTGGCGGTACGCCAGGCGGATAGGCCTGCTGGCCCTGTTGACTGAACACCTGAGCCCAGTAGGTGCACGAGAGAAAGCCCAACAGCAAACAATTGTTGAGATCGACCTTCATTTTGGATGGCTATAAAAAAAAGGAATATAAATACATGAATTTCATTTAATCCTTAGAACCCTGACTTAGTAAAAATAACCAACTAGTCACTCAGATGCGGTCTATTAGACGACTATATTAAAGAGAAAATATTGGTGAGTCTATTTTTGCCTCAGGTCACCAGAGCCAATATATTGGCAAAAAAAAAAGTTTGAAAAACTACTGGCCTAAACCAACCAGATTTGATAGTGCTAAAGAAAATTTTTAAAAAAAGAAAGGTTTTAAAATACCAGTTGGATTTCTAGAGGCTTTACTTGACGTTTAGTTGTAAAACAAGTAAAATGTTGTCGTGCTTTTATTTAAGAAAATAACTTTTTTTTCTTTTCCTTTTTATCATGAAAAAAAAGAAAAGAAAAAAAAAATTCAAACAACTAAAATAAAAAAAAGGCCTAAACAAACAACAATAAAACAAAACAAAAAAGAAAAAAAAAACGGAGTTGTCATCAAACAAAATGGCCGAAATTAATTAATATTCTTTCTGAAAGAGATGACCTAAAAAACGACTGAAACAAGTTGAAAGGAAAAAATAAATAGAAAGACAAAACAAAGAATCAACCGGCAAGACTTGAGAGAATTTTCCAGACGATTTTCAGAGTAAAAAAATTTGGTTTAATTCATTAATTAATTAAATTGTGATCCATAAATTGGCTTCTGAAATTTTGGCTAGCTTTGTCAAGACCACACTAGATAATATTAACTTTATTATTTGGACCATATTGTCCTCATCTTGGTAGTTTTGATGTTTTTTACACTACGTTTGAGATGAGGCTTCATAATTTAGGAATTGACTTTATTATTCGGACTTTTGTCCTCATCTTGG
>JAUZSX010224654.1:0-15717 GCA_034780655.1 Idiosepius hallami
ATAGATAGATAGATAGATACAGATATATATATATAGATACAGATATATACATATATATATATATATATATATATAAAAAAACACAGCAAAATTACCAACTGGTCACTCAGATTTGTTCTATTAGACGACTATATTAGGGAGAAAATATCGGAGGGTCCTTTTTGCCTTAAGTCACCAGGGCCGATATATCGGCCCTGTAGGGTTGAAAGGTTGAAACTAGATGTGGAAGATACGAACATTTCTAAAAAAAATAATTGTTCTCTGCATTTAAAGATTGATATGCCGTTAAACTAAGCAATCAAAAGTGTCATTAGAATGAACTTTTTGGCCTTGTTTTGTCAGGGCCGATATACCGGCCAATTAGGTTTCAAAGGATTAACCAATGCTCCACCTTACCGCCTGAATAGACACTGAAAGAAACGCTGGTTTTTCAAAATTCATAAACGTAAGTTCAGTAAAAGAAATCATAGAGGATGCTTTATAAATTTGTAGGAATATGTATTTGGTCTGCTTACTCTATGCAATAAACTAACATAAGAAATTCTAAAGCAGTCACTCGGAAGTAAATCTTATCGCTAAGTGGAATAGGAATCTTAAAATCATAATTTATTCATTTTGGCCGCGTTGTCACCGGAAAAAAATTAACTTTTAATGGCTTGTAAATATGGTTGGCGTGAAATATTGCAGTGAATTGGGGCGTAAGAAAAAATTGATATTTTATTTGATAGCCTTTTATTTCATTTCTTGGCTGAACAAACATCTTGTTATCAAAGATTTTTACTGCAACCACACTTTTAGCCAACCCTGTATAAAAATTAAACCTTTGGACCCGGACCTACAAACTAGTCATTTAAAGTTGTTTTATATAAGGACCATATTAGTGCCGGTAGGTCTTCTTTTGTCTTTGGTCTTTAGGGCCGATATGCTGGCCCTTTAGAGTCCAAAGGAGTAAAGAAATAAAACAAAAGTTCCTTGTATAAGCAGACAAAATAGTATTTTTGTCCTCTCAAATAATAAGCTAGCTTTTCGTGTATGGTCGAGTGGTAATGGATACATTTTCGGACTTAGGAATCGTAATGTGCGTGTTCAAATCCTAAATATTCCATTCACTTTGTAAAATGTATGAATTCCCTTATCTCCTCCAGCTATGGATTATATTATACAATTTCCGATATATCGGCACTGACAACATAAGACAAAAGACACGCATATAATATGGCACTAATCTAATCCTCTAATATAACAGCTCTAACTGGGTGACTACTTGGTAATTTTGATCAGGTAGGATCGGCAGGGTTAACACTAAAAAAGCCAGATTTGTTTTCATTGAACTAATAGAATTAACACTAATTGAGATTGATTACTAACAGTGTCTCTACACTTTTTCCTGGCTGTAATTTTACAAAAAGTATAAAGTTATTTATAAACAGTGTTTAGGTTACCAAATAACTGTTACCCAGACCTTGGTCAGCTGCAGCAGGGTAACACACAGACGAGAAAGATGAGCAATAAATAAATAAATAACAAATGACTTTTGTGAGGTTTAGCCTTAACTCCCCCTTTTTTTAATCCCGACTTATCAAAATTACCAAGTAGTAATTCAGACTCGTTATATTAGAGGAACATATTAAAGCCAAAATATTGCTGTGTCTTTTTATCCTTATGTTGCCAGGGCCGATATATCGGCTCCTTAGGTCCAAAAGTTTAACATTCAAACTAGTAATCTACTCCGTTTAAACGCTTTGATATGCACCATATTCATACAGTAAAAGAATTAGATATAGATGAATGAAATAGATATAAATTTCTTTTTCTTATGGATTTTTGGATTCAGTTACTTTTGACAAGTGACCCATAGGTAACAATAACCGAGCAACGCACTTGTCAAGAGTTTCTATGCTCAGGAATAATTTTTAGATTCTTTTAGTTAAAATAGAGTTTATATTAAAAAAAAAAAAATGCTAGTCATAGCCTTTTAAGTCAACTTTCATAGTATTTATTATCTATAACTTAACATTTATGCCTTCGCTTAAAAATCTAAGTATATAATAGACCAGCACTACAGTTTCACAATTCTTATTCTTTAGCAGAATTGACCAAAGCAAATTTTTAATCGAATTAAATACAAAAAAAAATCTGGTGAAAGCAAAAAGGCTTTTATTTCATTAAAATAATATCACTCATCTTTGAACAAGTTATTTTGGTAAAGACTTGTCAGAATTTTCATGACAAGGCAAACCGAAGTGCATTAACGATAATAAAGGGGGGCTATATCAGACCTAATTTCCTTGTCAAGATAAGGTTGAATAAAACAGATGAATTTATAGGATTTAAATGTTCTCAATAAAACAGCTCTACAACCGTATTGAGCACTTATTACAGCATCCTGTCAGTCAAACTTTGTAGAGTGTACTAATATAAGAATTAAGTATTTTTATAATAATCATTTAAAGAAAGACACGTGTGAATATTTTTATATTTCCCGTGTATACATTTCGCCTATTCAGCATTATCAGCGGGAGGATTTTTATTTAATATCCGGAGAAAACAAAGCAAAATTTTAAATGAAAAATTAAATAAAATTTAAATATTAAATAAAAATCCTCCCGCTGATAATGCTGAATGAGCGAAATGTAGATACGGGAAGTATAAAAATATTCACACAAGTCTTTCTTTAAATAATATATATATATCTGTGTATCTTATTTATGTTATTTATTAAACCTCACCAATCTAAAAAAATAATTTTAAAACTCAATTAAAAATTCACTTATATCTTCTCATTATCTTTATGATAAAACAGAAGTAGCTGGATGACTTCTGACTCGTAAGAATTTACAGCTAAAGAATAGCATATGATTATAGATTATTTTTATAATTATGGATTTAATAAACCGTTTATATCATAGTCAAGAATATAAACGAGTACAATTCCAGTAATGAAGGTCAGAATGCCAGCAAGAACTAAACCAATTATTTCATTTTTCATTCTCCTCGCGTAATTCTCAAGCACTTGGTCAGTTAGTCGAAAGTCGGGAACCATTCTTGATACGGTGTTATTTCGACGTGGATTCCGTTGACGGCTGTCGTTGCCGTAATCGTCGCTCTTGTCTTCTTTGTCCGTATCTTCATTGTCAGACTCCATATATCCTTGGTTTATCAGGCCTCCTTCTTCGACCGCGACCGTCACAACAACATCGTCAACTTTATCCCCCACATCATTTTCGGGGCTACTTTCAGAGCTATTGCCGACGCTCCCGTCCAGATAGTCATCGTCGTTGTTTATGGGGACCAGAGGATCTGAAATGACTAAACGTCCGCGGTTATCAACTCTAAGGCTAACTTCCGGTTCAATATCGACCCTAACTTCCAGATTATCGGTAAAATTTCTCTCAGATTTGTTCTCAATAACTGTTGCCAATGAATCAATATCAATTCGAATTTCGTGGTCATTGGCAGTGTCCAGTTCCCTTGTCCCGAATTCCGGGTTAGTTGTACCAGGTTCCTGGACGTCACCGGTTGTATCCGTGTTTATCGTTATAGATCCTGTATTCGTTTGAACCTCAACGTCAGCTTGAATATCCGAAGCTTCTGTATCGTTGTCGGTGTTAAACCCAGAGTCTTCAGTCGATAAGGAATCGGTTCTAGGAGAAGATTTCCAGGACTCTTCTGGGATATTTTCAGTAAAGGAGTCTCCAAAAGAGCAGTTTATTCCATGATAATCGATACAAGTTTCCTTTAGCCTAAAATCCTCAGAGGAAAGGATTACCTGACACGAGACTATCAATAATAATAAAAAGGACAGAATTTTTATCGACCACATTTCTAACATTTCTTTTCTTATCTGCAGCAGAGTAAAAAAAAAATTACAAGAGATCATTTGAATTTATACTCTCTCATTTGAAAATGATTTGCATAAATAAGCGCTTAAATCTGGAAGGACCTTTGTAACTTCAATTTAAATATTTTAGTAAAACAATATCTTTATTAAATAGAAAAATGCGAGCATGAAAAGTAATATGCTTAAGATTAAACTTAATAAAGAAAAAATATTGTTAAAACTCCAAAAGAAAAAGACAAAATATTTTATAAAACCAAAATTTAAAAATTTTGTAACCAAAATGAGTTTTCCTTTCGATCCTAACTTATCAAACTAACCAAGTAGTCACCCAGGTGCGTTCTATTAGACGATAACACTAAGGGAGAAATATCGGTGTTTTTTGCCTTATGTCAGCAGGGCCGATATATCGGCTCCTTAGTTTTTAAGTTAGGGTTGTAATATATTTTATGATTTATGCGCTTATTAATACAGATTATAAATGGAATGTTTTAACTGTATCATAAATCCAATAGAAATAAATATTTCAAGTTGAACACAATTAGATCCTTGATTGTAGTTCAACAAAAATAAATATTTTTAGGATTTTTGAAGGAATTCTAAAGGTTAACAGGTTATCAGTGGTCAGGGGGAAGCAAATCTAACGACAAAAACTCTGGCAAAAACTGTTGCTGTGCCACTGCAATAAAATGTAAACCTAAACCTTCTTTACTTGAGTTCAAACGCGTCTATCAACACCTCTTATTACAAGTTCAACTTGAATTAATCTTGATTAGAATATTACATTATTGGGAAATGGCTGCGTCTAGAAAATTAATAAAAGAAGACTTACAAATCTATTCGCATAAAATAATTTACTTTACTTAAATGTCGTAAATGGTCTACTACAGCACTATAAAAAATATTGATGATTCATAAAATTTGGAATATAGTGTATGGAGAAGTATAATGCAAACATATACAGCAAACATATTGATTGTTATTGACATTAAATTGCCTGAAAAGTTTTGATATGCCATAAAACACAAACAAGCAAGCAACAAACAACAAGAAACTAATAGTTGGATAAAATCTCATTGACTAGACACTTCTAAAAAGTTAACAATCACTGTACATATACTAACAGAAATTTTACACTATTATACTTTTACTAATAATAACTGAAAATATTAATGCATTTCTTTACTTCGTTTTACTTGAAATAATTAAACACAAAAAGAAAAGCTGAGAGAGACTTTCTTATTCGCTAGTTTCTATTTTTTTTTTAACTCTTTGAAGTCTGACTTAACAAAATTACCAGCAAGTCAAACAGAGCCTTCTAATAATCCCTTGAACCCTAAAGGGCTGATATATCGGCCCTGATGAGACAAGGCATACGAAGACACACCAATATTTTGGGCCTAATATATTAAACTAATATAACGGCTTTGGGTGACAACTTGGTAATTTTGATCAGTTAGGATCCAAAGGAGAAAAAAATTGTATTAGGACCGAAATATTAGTGTGGTAATTTTTGCCCTAAATATCTAGGGCTGATATATCAGGCCTGTAGGGTTCAAAGGATAATGAATGATAATAATACAGACTGAAGAGGTTTCGACTTTAAGACGCTTAAATGTTTATCAAGTTTTAAGAAATAACAGCTTTTCTTTTTAAAAAAAGGGCAGTTTTTCTATTAAACTTATTGTTTTGTTTGATCTTTTATCAGCATTTTATTTTTTTATTTTAATTTGTTATATTGAATTAATATTAGGTATAATAATCAGAATCAGGCATTTATTTAACGATTTATTGGTTATAAAGGGCTAATTCGAAGTTATGCAGCAATTCGGGTTACATCGCTAGCGTGGAATTGAACACGTTCGTAATCCGAAGGCCATCTGTAATAATAGTAATAATAATAATAATAATAGTAATTATAATAATAATAATAATCCACCACCAGACATTGGCAGGTGCACGAAATGAACGTGACGGGGTGAAAACCCCGGGAGGTGGTGCACCGTACAGTCCCTGACTGAAAAGGTGCGGGGCCTGCTGGAAACCAAGGGAGACTTGTTGTCACTTTGACTCCAGCATAAAACCACTGGTTGCTGGGTGCGGTTGTACCTGGTGATTGGTGTGAGATCAGCAATAATAATAATTAATAATGTCTTCTATATATGACCCTCCATATAAGTGACTGACTGCTTTTAACGATTATTTTTCTGCGCATGGGCTGTTATTTGTTTGTTTCGTTTTACGGCATATCAACCATTCTAGGTCATTTTATGCCGAGAACAATCATTTTGGCAGAGAAAGTAAAGCTTTGGTAAAAGCTTGGTCTCCAGAATCGTACTCCAGACGAATAAATATAGTATTTAACTTTAGCAGACCCAGGTAGATGGAGATGGTTAACTCGGGAGAGTAACTCATCTAGGTAAAGAGCAACACTGAATACAAAAGCCTAGGTATATTATATTTACTTGATGAGCACAAACCCAAGTTTTGCACAAGGCCATTTTTATGTGCTCTTAATTGGGCTTTTCACATTCGGTGTTATCCTTTACCTAGATGAGCTGGTCTCCCGAGTTAACGAGCCCCATCTGCCCGAGGCAGCTAAAGGTGAATGCAATGGTTTTGACTAGGATTTGAACTCAGGTAAACGAAAATCCTAGGTATATAATGACCTCTTCAGTTTATTAATTATTATTATTATTGGATCTCACACCAATCACCAGATACCTTCGCACCCAGCCACTGGTGGTTTTATGCTGGAGTCAAAGTGACAAAAAGCCTCCTCTTATTTCCAGCAAGTTCCGCACCATTTCAGTCAAGGGCTGTCTGATGCAACATCTCCTCAGGTCTTCACCCTGCTGCTTCCACCTGTCACACCTGCCATTAACAAACTGCCAATGACCGGTGGTAATTCCTGAAGGCAGAGTGACAGAAAGTCTCCTCTGGCATTCCAGTGTATTTGGATAACTTGCGATTATTATTATTATTATTATTAACTTTTTCTATATGTTGTTTTATTTTCTGCAATGGCTCGATTATAAAAAAAAAACAAGTTAGAACAACAAAAGTAATTTCTCTCTGAGAGTTGATTGAAAAAAAAACCAGTTCTTTTAAATTCAACTTTATTCACCCCAACTTTATTCGACAGTTATTGCCTCCAGGGCGGTCGTAAAATTTGCGCCCCCACCCCTGACAACTGGTAATCCGTTAACGTTCAAAATTCAAAAAAATAAAACACAAAAAATATTTATTTTTATTGAACTACAATCAAGGATCAAATTATATTCATCTCAAAATATCTATTTTCATTGGATTGATGATACAGTTAAAAACTTCATTTAAAAACAGAATTATTACGCACATAAAACAAACTAAAACCTTAAAAACTCATTTTGGTTATAGAATTTCAAGTTTTTTTAGCTTTTTAATATTATTATTTTTTATTATCATCTATTTTCTGTCCCCTAAAAATGCCGTTCTCTGGCATGTGCCACCAGAAGTGGGCCTCCTCCCTTGCTACGCCACTGGTTTATCCATTCATCTGGATATTTATACAATTCATTCTTCAGCTTCAGCGAGCACTTAAAGTTCACACAGAGAAAATAAGCTATTTACATTTCTAGACTCTGTGCAGCAACGATTTCAATTTGCCTTTCTTTCATGATTACAACGTCCTGCTTTCGTCGCTGGATTTTATAATTGTAAAGCACTCGTTGAAATTCCATTTTATCCCTTTACGACTAAAGCTTCTTCTTCTACTCCAATAAGAAATTAAATTTGAGGATGCTTAAGAAGTAAGTCATTGCTTTTAGTTTTATGCCATGTCCATAATGTCTTTGGCTAGTTGTTGCTGATGATGATGATGATGTTGAGTAGGAAGACCTCTCCTCATCCATTTGGGCTAGATTATTCTTCCCGTTGTTACAGAGTTTCCGCAGTCACAGATTAATGATAAGTATCTTGATAAAAATCGAATACTAGTCTTTTTGTGTTACTTAACGGTTAAAGCTTTTTTCTTAATCCTTTGGATCGTAAGGGGCTGATATATCAGCCCTGACAACACAAGGCTAAAAAAGACTCACCAATATTTTGGCTTGTATATGCTCTCCTAGTGACTAATTGGTAATTTTGATAAGTCGGGGTTCAAAGGGTTATTAGTCGAGAAAATTTGCTGCCACATTGCCATTGGCTGTGTAGATGTTCTTATAAGAACGCCTTGAACATTGGTGGTTTTGTTGATTCAATAAAATGTCATATAAATCAGTCTTCTTTCTTACCATTTTTGGATTCTCTGTATTTCTTTACCTATCAATATCTTTGGCTTAGTTGATTCAATAAAGCATTATACAAGTCTCTTTTATCTCCCTCTCTCCCTCTCTCCCCTCTCTCTATCTCTCTCTCTCTCTCTCTCTTCCGTCAATTATCAGTGATGGTTTGTCCGACTGTCAAATCGTAATGAGGATGAAACGGCTGTCTAGTTGTTCCCAAAATGGATTAGCGTGATTTAGAAATAACACACGCACGAGCGCACACACACATATATTTATTTACTAATGCTGAACAGTATTCTCTACCTGAGTTTCACTATCAAGATCTTCAAGAGAAAACATTTCAGTATGGGTCTTACATCATGATATATTAGAATATATTTCTTTTTCATTATTCACCATTCTCTTCAATTATTTTAATTTGAGGAGTTCCTACGCACATATATATATATATATATATATATATATATAATAAAGAATATATATATATATATATATATATAATTTTGCAATCTGTCGACGGACCCGTTTCGGAATTTATTCCTCATCAGGACATCTCTTCAACCCAGCCTTCCTCTAGCAAGGATCAAAACCGCACCGCCGAGAACGGTAGTGCGAGCCTCTACCCCTGCCCTATCTAGCTGGGTGAAGATTTATATACAAGCTTGTCTGTGTTAAAGTGCTCAAACTTTCAGGGGAAAGTTAGCAAGCTTTGCGTGATGCTAGGTATAAACAGACAAAAGAATGTAAACAAACCTATAGGCTAAAGGAATGACTGTGTCAGGTAGACAATTCAGTGACTAGATAAATGAGTGGGATTCATGGTTTAGAGAAGATTTTTATGTTGATTGTTCTATCCTTGGGAAAGGTATAAATTACAACATTCCCTACAGCTATGGATTAAATAGCGTATATTGTGTATTAAAAAAGCTGTGTGTGAATAAAAGAATATTTATCAAAAAATGATTGTTTTTGGCATTAAATGACCTAAAATGGTTGATATGCTGTTAACCACAAAGAAAAAAACAAACTTAGTTTGACACAATAGTTTCAGGGTTTGTTAAGAAATACCTGAAGAAGGTTAAAGAATGTGTCTGCTTAATGTAACAGTTAGTACAAGATTAAAAGTCCAATTAAGTTGAATAAAGATAACCATTGAAAATCATCTGACAAAGATAAAGATAACATTGTGTAAAGACTAGAATAAAATTTTAATTAATTTGAATAAAGATAATAATGGAAACTACGCTCATAAATTTAGACAAGCTAAAAAACAAAACTTGTGAATATATAATAATAAGTGTGATAATAAAATTCTGAATTATGATAAACAAAAGACATTTCAGTAATTCAGAAAAACAAAGAAAATATAGAATGTAACAATAAAGATGAGAATAAAACACTAAATAATTTGAATAATGATAATCCTCACAATTTATTTTACTAATTCAGAGAAATATTTTTAATCTTTTGAATTTTTGAAATAGATAAAAATACAAAGCAACTCCCAAAAAAATCCAATTTTTTAAATCTTTTAAAGGGAAAACAACCTTCAGACCACAGAAGCACCAGTGGCTCATATCGAAACTTTATCTGATCAATCATCGGATGAACGAGAAGGGGAAATACATCTTGGAAGAACTCGTCGTCGTCGCCTAAGTAGAACCCGACACATGGATATAAGAAGTTTCCTCACCAGCAGACCTTGTAAGTCATTTCTTTGTAAATCGGATTACAAACATTGGAAGAATTTTGAGCTAAACATTATTCTTTCTATTTCATTATTTGCTAATCACTAGGGCTGTGACAATATTCTTTTATTAAAGAATATGCTTGTCACCTCTCTAGTTATTAAGGCTTTATATATAAACTTTTCATTGTGGTTTCATTATCTCAAAAGGTACTGGATGTAGGGTATGATAAAAGCACAATAATCTGATTTTTATATTATAATAAATTTATAGCAACGTCGTTTGTTGTGTGAGGTGGAGCTTGTTGTGTCTGTGTGTGTTAAAATGTTGTGTTGCTACATAATTACAGTAGTAGTAAATTTTGTCTCTTGATAATGGCTGTGTTCGTTGTTGGTTGAATATTAAAATCTACATAGTGTCAGTCAGAAGGGAGATAGACGAATGCTTGCTTGTATGCTCGTTGATGGCCGAACTTGAACTCTTCTGTTGGGTTTAAAACTCACAGTGAGAAACTTTTCTCAGCTGTAAATCCTTCGGAAGTCTCGTTACTTGTCGTAAACTCTCGCGGCGTAAAACCTGTCTACTACAAATTTAATTGTAATTATATGAAGCCCTAAAGTAAAGTAATGTTACTCTAAAATTTTCTATGTAAAAATAAATGAACCCAAAGTTATCTAGGTAAGGTTAAGAGATCCTAAAGCGATGATTGTCACTGGTTCTTTTAGTATTAATAGGTAAGAAGATTGATAGAATATGTTGTTTGAAGTGTAAATCAATTTAACTTGAAATCGGATTCAACTAAAAATCTTTGTAAGGTTGGAGTTGTCTTGAAAAAAAAAAATTAACGTCAACAGAAAAGAATGCAAACAAGTAAAGGGAGGTAATTCTTTATAAAAAAACTGAAATGACCTAGATTTAAGAACTATTTTTCTTTTTAATCTTTTTTTATACATTTGGGATATATATATATATATATATGTATATGTACGTATGTGTATGTGGCTACTTCTATTAGTCCTTGTTACTTAACTTCAATTAGTATATGTCCATTAATAAAACATTTGCATAATAAATATGAAAAAATCATTAATCAGTTTTCATTTCAAATCAACAATTGAAACCATAAAATTGAAACAAAATGTTTTTCATTTAAAAACAGATTATTCTTATAATTATTTTTTTTAAATAAATTAAAAATTCCTGTTTCTGAAGGGTTTTGTATGTTTATAGATCAATATAGTTTTGACTTTCTGTAACCCAATTGATTCTTTTAATTTTCCTTCTTTATATTGCATTCTTCTAAAACATTTTGTGCAAAATTGATTTTATCTTATTTCAGGTTGATTTTCTTTATTCTAATATTCTAAGTTTAAATTACATTCTTAATAAAATATTGCATTATTTTAATCTTAGATAATGATAAATGATTGAGAATTTTTGATTTTAGTTATCAGTCTGTGAGTGTAGGTGTACAAATGTATATAACACTGTAGGGTGATATACAAATGTATATATATATATATGTGTGTGTGTATATATATATATATATATATATGTGTGTGTGTGTGTATGTATATATATATATATATATATATATATATGTATTAGTAATTTTGTATTCATATAAATATATAAAGTTAAATTTTTTCAGTATATGTAACTGTATCATTTTACTGTAAATAACCAGTCAATCAATTAGAAATACATAAAATGTTTTTGTTTTATTTGTATGTATTATATTCTAAATGTTTTTCTCAGCTGGAACCAGAAATTTAAGAGAAAGTCATCGTGAAAACCGTCCTGAGCGTCAGCAAGAAATTGGTGAAGCCCAAGCATTTTATGATATGGAATATGATATTTTTGATGATTTATTATATGAAGAAAATGTTGATGACTTTTTCACTCTGGATCCTACTGAGCAGGTAAGGTTTTTTTTATAGACCAATCTCTTTTTGGCTCTTTATTAATTGTTATATAGATACGATTTATCTTTTTGTTTGTACATTATACTTTTGTGGCTTTTTTTCATTTAAATCATTTTTCAAAAGTTCAATTTGATTGTTTTTTTAATGTCAACTTTCTTATGTCCTATTTATGAATAAATTAGTATTGAAGAGAAATTTGTCAATCAACAGAAATTTGTATTCATAAACAACACACATCTTTGAATTATCCATGGGTTTAAGGATGATGATTTCAAATATCCAGATCATGAAATTATATGTAACTCTGAGCTGCATCTGTAGGGTGATGAACTTAAGGTTAGATGGTGTGAAATTAAGAATTTATAATAAAAGTATGTAAAAGTAATAAGTGTACAAAAATATGATTAATAGAATCAAACTATTTATTCTTAATGACCTAATATTTCTAATATAAAAAAAAGATAACCTATTACAAAACAAAATACAAGTTTATAACTTTTAAATGAATAAAATGTTGAAAAAAAAAAGCGAATATTTTGGATGTATTCTGATTTTTATTTTACTTTGTTATTTTTCTTCTTCTTTTTTTTCCTTCAGTACAATCTTAGCAGTTCCAATGAATCCCGAGATCTGGTCAATTGTGATCTGTGCCTTGCTCGTACATCCAATTTCAACACTCACATGAAGTCCCATCATCCTGGATGTGGATGTAATTCTTTTTTCATATTTCATAACAAAATTTTTTTTTGACCCGACAACATTTATTTGATTTTTAGTTTTTTAATCAACTTTTAAAAAGATTCTTTAAAAGATTTTTAGTGTTCATTATAACTTTTTCAATATCTTTCTGGTTTTATTGAATTGTCCTGTTTTGCTTTTGCTTGCTTTGATTTCCTCTTCTAAGTTTTATAGTTTTCTATTTTTTTTTTGTTTAATCATACTAACTAATTAAAAAATATATAATTATTCATTGATATATTTCAAAGACATTTTTTATTTGTTTAAATCAAAATAATTTAATTAAACATTATTAAATTTAAGTTGACTTCAATAAGATTATGATTTCACTGAAAATGTTTAGGATCGGCCCACTTGATTAATCATGTTTTCACACCATTTTGTTTTCAAATTGGGAGAATTTCAATCAAAATGAAAATGAAGTGAAGATATTTTGAGTTGCACGTTTCTAATTTTGATCATCCAAAATGTCGGTATTGCAGGAAAACAATGGATGCTTTTCCAAAGAATAATTAAAACATTGAAATGATTGCCTGATTAATTTTCATAAAGTCTTAGTTTTGATGATTACAATTTAGAAAAAAATACAATTTCTTTAATGTCATCCTCTTAAAGAAAAGCAACAATAGCCATAATAAGTTTGTATCAAAATTAATAAGACCAGTCAGTGAATGAGCTGACTCAACAATCATATATATTTTTTATTCTGGGCAGTCTATTTATGCTTGAAACTATTGGAAAGAATGATTATTAAAAATAAGATAAATCTAAATACACTGTTAATGTATTTAAATTAGCCTTCCTGATGCTGCTAGGTTTGATTTATTGCTGGATTTATATAAAAAAAATATTTGCAATTCATTGCTTTTTATTAAATTCCATTTAGATTGATTTTTTTATTTTCAGAATTAAAACATTTTAGATTTTATCATGGTAAATAAAAGATCTAGATTATTAAAAATTTAGACCTAAAATCTATATATTAATATGCTTAGATGCTCCGACTGTTATCATAGTAATTTCTCTTGGAATGAAAATGGAATATTCCAAAATGCAATTGTTTAAGATCATCAGAAAAAGATTTGGTGTTGCTTATTAGGAAAAAAAACATAATAATGTTCTGATTGGACAAAAATACATTACTATAGAATTGAGGAAAAATTATATAATTTTACCTTCTCTATTTAAATGATTTTTTGTTAGAAATTCAAAATATAAAAAAATCATTAATTTTTCAGCTATTAACACTCTGAGAATCATTTCAAATTGTTTAGACAAACCAATTTAAATATCAAGTATTTAAAAATGTTATACTCACTCTGTAAGTATATTTTTTACAGGCCCGGCTAATAAAATATAGATTTTTCAAGGTACTAAAAATCCTAAATGATTCATTATAGTTACAAAACATGATAGTATTTTGAGGCCTTGACCTTCTCTTCTGGTTTAAAAAGTTAAGTGATTCTAAGCTCAGGTCCTTGTACAAAGACTTGAGTTTATTTTATTGTAGGCTGCATTAATCACTTATCTTTCTAGACTGGAAGAGGAGATCATCACCTCTGGCTATCTTTGTGTTTTTGTTCTTGATAGTTTATGGGATATGATTATCAATACCAAATATGCAACAAGAGGAAGTTAGTGGAACAGTTATATTAATGTGCAAGGCACAAACATACATGTAGTAGTAATACTAACAGAAGGTTGAACTGTTGACTCCCTACTCCCCAATCTCTAAAAATTGTATTCTTAAAGAGGAAGAGTTCATTATGTAGGGGTAGGTAAGTCCAACAAAACAGCTTTATAACTCATCATTTGTGCCTTTTTAATATCTTTTATATTTATTCATGGTTTTTTTTTATATTATAGATATATGTGTATATTTAGGCATGATATCATTATATAGATAAATGTAGTATTGAAAAGGATTTTACTTTTACTCCTCAATAAATTTATGATTTATTTGTTTATAGGTTTGGCCTTTTTGTGAAGGTTTTTAAAACGGAGTCCAATATCTCATATTTATTTTTATTTATTTTGGTTCGGTTTATTTTAAATACTTCTATGTAGTACTAAGACCTTGAAATATTAATAATAATATGGGTGTTCAAAAAGTTACTGTGCACTATGGGTATATTGAAATTTGAATAAACTAATAAATAGTAAATTTTATTATAAAACATTTGGACAATAAAATTGTTACCTATAAAAAAGGTTTAATTTATTTACAGCATCATAGCTTATCTTATAGGAAATGCTTGAAATGTCCTCCATTAGTATTAATACTTTTTTTTCCTGCACAGCAAGTTTTTGGGCACACTTTACTATTCTTGGTTGGGTTTGGATCAGATATTAAAATAGTTTTATTCTTATTCTCTCTATCTCTCTCTACAAGTTCTGGGTTCTACCTGTTCTTCTATACTTCTTAGAGAAATGGGTTACATATGGCCAACATATCAAGGCCGTTAAAATGTTCCATCAGTCATGTCTCAAAAGAATCTTAAACATTAAGTTGCAATCCTTCCCATCTGATATAGATATACTCTGACAAGCTGAGACTTTAGCATTTAAGTGGAGGCTTTATGCAACCAGATGCATTTGGCATGGCCTCTGGCAAGAACAATGTCAGGATGCTTAAACATCTGTTTTATGATGAGCTTGAATGTGAAAAAACGTCTAAGACCCAAACCAATGAAATGATACATAGATGTCGTCAGGAAAATCTGTCAGCTCTGGGAATAAATCTGGAAAGATAGAAGCAGATTGTAAAGCTTAGAGATGGCACCATTATGCAGGCTGCTAAAAGTTCAAGGAGATGTGACTCAAACATGTTGACTAAAAGTCTGCCCTATGCAAACAAGTCATTACATTAGGCTTCAACTATGAGCACTTGTTTTATATTTATGGCATATTATATCTGTGAAGGGTTGGTCGCATTACCCACAATGCCTTCCACTAAGGGTTTCAGGCAAAAAGATAGGGGCAAGTAGGCACAACATGTTATGTACCAGGCAGTTTCTCCTGTCAGATTTGTTTTAATTTAGGCAAATCTGGACAGGGGCTTTGGAACGGCATGTGAACTCTTTTACCTGCAGCCATGCCATAAAGTAGGTCTTCTTTAGTAAAGAAATTGCAATTGCCATATATACATAAATATTTGTATATAGGTGAAGGGCAATACAAAATAAAAAAGCTCAGGGGTATAATGGGTATGTAAAAATGGCTTTGTGCCTAACTTGTGTTTGTGCTCAACCAAGTAAATA
>JAUZSX010224765.1:0-15716 GCA_034780655.1 Idiosepius hallami
TTATATATATATATATATATATATATATGAGTGTGTGTGTTTATATATATATCTATATATATATGTGTGTGTGTTTATATATATATCTATATATATATGTGTGTGTGTTTATATATATATATATATATATATATATATATATATATATGTGTGTGTGTGTATATATGTATAAGGTCATCCATAGGCAATCATTATGAATTGTAGGGTGTGAATGCAGATTTCTTTTTGGGTTTAAACACTGAGGCAAATTATGAATCCTCTTGACATTAGATGACTGTAAAGTTACATATCAAGAGAACCAACCAACTTTATATTTTAAATGAATGAAAAATGATAAAAATCCTTTTCACAATGAATAAATATAATGTTTTTTCTTCAAAACGAAAGTGATAATTTATCTTTATTCAGACATCTGCTCTGATCTTAAGTTATTGATGTTGAATTTCTGTGTGAAAACTGTCTACTTTACAAGTGGGTGGCTATGGGATCACCAGAGTGCTGCAAATATATGCATTGAATACTTAAATGGCATTAGAATTTTACTAAAGCCATCTATGAGGCACATTCCTTTGACAGACAGACAGACTGACTGACAAGGTCACTTACTAGCAGTAATGCCTGGCCTTGCTCCAGAGCTGCTTGGCTACTTCTTTTGTGCTCATTTTTAGTTTTTTTTTGTAGCCAAGATTTTCTCTTTCTAAGAAAACTGTTGTAGTTTTTTTGAAAGCTAGAAATTATTTTAGTAAACTGCAAGTATCTTACCACTTGTGTCACTATCACTGGTTTGATCCATGTTGGGATCTTTGGTGTACATTGCTGACAATTCCAAAAAGGATGAAACAGCTGTCTGGTGTTCCCATTCTTTTCTTCATTTGCTATTTTTCAATCATTTGATCAAAACGAATTTAATGATTTCTAATTACAATAGCCACTTCTTATATAAAATATTTTTACAATCTGTCTACAGGCCTGTTTTAACGTTTACGGTTTCTTAGTTTTTCTGCTAAAGTCATTAAAGACTTCTCAGCTCATCTGCTTTTGAAGGAGGGGGAAAATGACTTTTAGTATCTTTTTTGTAATGAATATGTAATTTTTGTTAAAAATTATTCTAAACTGCTATTTTAATAGCTATAGTTTTGATTTCTTTCTGGTTTTATAACTTACATGACTGATAAAAATACAAAATTTTCAAAATAAACTAACTTTGGGTCTTATTTAATCATCTGCTTAAAGTTACAGGAAATTCATAAAACAAAATTTTGAATTTCTTTATCATAATTAAGTTTCAAAAAGTATCATGATAATAATTTTAATATAATTGTATTGACTTTTTTTTTTAATTATACCAAGATAGAAAGAAGCAGGGAGAATCTGTGGCTATGTTCTTTTTAGAGAAGGTCTCAACTCCTTGTTGAATGGAAAAGCCTTCATAATATCTGCTAGCAACTGTATAATGTGACCCAGTTCTGTTTCCGCATTATCATTCTTTGGTATGTAAATAAAATGGTGACCTTAGAAGCTTTCTCTTGCTGTCACTGATCAATTATCAAAGCAAGCTTTTCCTTATTTGTCAATTAATTTCACTGTTTACTTGTTTCTCTGGCTTATATTTGCCTGTTTTTGTTTTTCATCTTTACCAAGTGCACAAAACTAAGTTGGTTTTTCTTTAATTTTCATTCAACTACAATTTTATCATTTTTTCTTTCTTTTTTTTATAAACTTATTAACATCCTAATTCTATTTATTGTATTTAGAAATTTTGTTAAAACTGCATCATATTGATGTATTTTAGAAATATTTTTTCTACTTATTTTTTACTATATTTTTGATTCTGAAAGTAACTTTGTGTTGCCAGATCTGTTTAAAATTCATCCTTATAAATTCATCCTCACAAATTAGAATAAAACCAATTATTATTCCTTGCATATTAATTAATGGAATAAGTCTTGAATAATTTATGAAAATAATTCTTTGATAAAACAATTCAAAATATCTATATTATCAATACTAAGAATATTATAAGCTGGAAAGAAATTCTTAACTATTAAGAGTCAAATTTAATCCATTATATAAAATGTTATTATTCTCATCAATCATTTTATTTTCTTATGGTGAATTTTACTTACAAAATGAAATGTAATTTTAGACTGTACTACCTGACCATTTAGCATATGTACTGTCCAGTTATAAGTTGCCTGGTGATCGTAATGGTCCTCTACTTGATGTGAATAAACAAAGAAATACAATTCTTTCATGTTTTCTTTCTTTCCCTTGATGTCTTATTGCCCACTCACATACCACTTACATGTCTGTTGTGGTCTTGCACTGGTAAGTCCTGAAGTCACTCTGGTGCATTGGATGCCAAATAAGTCCATTTTAATTAAACAATCTAGTAGTCCTGTTAAATTTTAAAAAATAATGTCAATGTTAGGTTAAAATGCCCAATGATTGTTATCATTTATGTTATTCCACTTGTTGTATTTTACCATTGAAAGAATATTTTCAAATACTAACTTAATCTATCAATTTTTTTACTGAAATAAGACTTAATTATTTTTTGTTGGAAAATATATTCAAATTTTATTATCAAACTAATATATATATATATATAATCCTATAATGTTATATGATAAAAAGAAAGCCCACAAAATTTACAAAGAAATTTAATTAGCACTCATAATAATTTGCAATATAATAGTAATAATAATAGTATAATTAACAGATATATCATATTACCAAATAACCCGAACAATACTATTATTGAAAACAATTTTAATGAATTAGGCATAAAAACTGTTAAGAGCTCTACCAATATTAAAAACAATAATCTCCCAAAAAGGAACAGTAATAAATCAGATGAAGGTGTATACACCACAGAATGTAGGAATTGTTCTAAGAAATATGATGTTGGTGAGACTTCAAGATCTCTAAAAAAGATAATATACAAATTAAAACGAAAAATTAAAGTAAAAGACTAAAAACTATGACTTATTTTCCTTTGAAATTATTTTAACTGTTACCCCAAAGATTGCATCTTGAAAGCTCTATGGAAATTTTTGCATAAGTAGGAATATCAAATAATATTTTTTTTTACTTATGTTTTTTCTTCAAGAAAGGTTTTCATAATGTTACTTTTCACTGTGAGTAATGGTATTTAAAGTGCTCTTAGTTTGGTCTTCCAATTCCTTATTTTACTATGATTTTTTGACCACACCTATGATTAAATATATGAGTCAGTTTATCTTTTTAAAAATATAATTTCAAGAATTATGAAGATGTGACACATTTGGACAGTTAAAGGTTTTTAAGTGATTGATAACTATCTTGATTTATAGTAAACAGTCATACTTCTGATTTCACAGGAGGAAGTGAAATTAGGACAGAGATGTTTGTCTAGACTCTATTAAAGTAGTTGATCAAATGATTTAACTTGAGAGTATCTTTATTGTATAAAAAACAGTTTAACTTATGAATATGCAGATTTCTCAAAAGAATTTAATGTTTTTGGAAAACATCTTCTTAACTCTACAAAGTGAATCAAAGAATTTGATAGAAAATTGTAAAATATCCTCAATAACATTTTTTATGATTCAATTGTGATTAACACAAAGTTAAATGTACATAATGCACATTCTGCAATAATATACATTTTGTTAATTTTAAATAAACCTATTTTGTTACTTAGAATTATAAAATAATCCTTTTTTTTAACTTTTTTTCTATTATTTATTTTTTCTAAATAATTTTTCTTTATGTATGGTAAATCTAGTAGATCTCTATTACTTAAGTATTCAGATAATTAAATCACTTCACAAGATTAATATTTCTTTGGGTACTTGCTTAGGGTTGATGTAATGTGTATTTTCTGGGACCTGTGGTGCAGCGAATAGAGGCGTTGGAATGTCTACGGTTAAAAGTGAGCATTGTCAAAAAATAGCGGTTTCAATTCATACCCAAGCTGACCAGAGGGATTATTTGGTCAAATCTCTTTTCAAACTATTCTAGATTCATATTAATACATTAAATATCAATGAAATTTTCAAAGGTGATGTAATAATAAATGTTAACAATATTTAGGAAAATTTTATACATTAATAATTCAAATAGGATCAAGTAATTGCATTCAAATTTAACTAAATGTTAACTGAGTTTTCTACTGAACTACTTTTTACAAGGATTATGATTTTATCATAAAAGGATGTTAGCATTAAATTACCCACTGAGGTTGATATGCCATAAAACAAACCAAATTTAATAATTATTAGTAGTATTTACTTCTATAGTATATTGGTTTTCAGATAGTTTCTTTTTTATAAAACCAATATAGATTTTTAGATACAAAAAGTAAATTGTTAAAGTCCATTTCTAGCTGATTACAACAATGTGCAGAAAATGGGTTTTTGAAATGTTACAGAAGAATATTTTTTACTCATAGGTTTTACATAATTTAATCTCTAAGTAACTTGGAACTAAATTCCCTTAATCATCTTGTTATCCAATTGAATACCATTGCTACTATTTTTATTGCTATTATTATTTTCATTCAAACTGCTTCTGACTCTGATGATTATGTATCATTTCTCAATTGTTTCTAACCTAGTTTTTATTTCATTTGTATTCTTTGTTTTGTTGGACCTCTTTATTGTCTTGTAAAATAATTATAGCCGTCACTTTCAGTATAGTAGCAATTCTTGTTTAGCTGTAAAATATGCAGTTACATCACTGATAAAAACTTGGAGTAGTTTACTCAGTTCTAAAAATATAGCTTAATGTGAGGAAATGGAAAGAGTCTTATCTGATATTTCCAATTTTGTAATATTTTATGAGCTAGATTTTGAAACTTACTTCATTGAATTGAAATTTTTAAAAGTTAAAAAATTATTTCTACTTGATTTAAGTTATTCAGGTCTCTTAATTTTTTATTTCCACTCATAGTAAATTCTCTTTTGTCCATTTTTGAAGATTTTTTTTTATAGTATTTTAGAATTTGAAAATCAACATCAGAAACAGCAGAAATAATTTGAATGTGACTTTTACAAACCTGGGATTAATCAATTAAAATTGAATCTTTTGTAACAAAATACAACAATAAGATAATAACTTTTTTTTTATTTTTTCAAAATTCCATGAGAATCCTGTACAACAAGTTTCAAAGATTCATTTCCTTAAAAGGAAATGATTCCTTAAAATCTATTGCTTTGATGTTGGGTTTTTCTCTCTCAGATTTTAAATTAAGGCTATTGTCTATATTCCCAATTCTAATTAAGAAATGATTAACTTTAAAAAAAAAAAGACATTAATAAATAAGATATATTTTTCTAATAAGATTTTCTTTAGGTATGAAAATGTTTAGTTATTTTTGGATCCTTAAAAGGAAAAAAAAGTATTTGCAAAAAATTTTAAGGAAACAATCACTGATTTTATTTATCAAAATATGTACAAAATACAGAGACAGTTTTCAAATAATAATTTTTAAATTTGAAGAAAAAAGAATTAGATTTATTTATTATTGAAAATTATTCTTTTTTAAGATTAACAATTAAACCTGCTAGCTCTTTAGTGATTTTGTAAAGTTTTTCCATTATTGAGTTTTCAAACAAAAACAAATAAAGTTGGTATTGGAGTTGGACAATACAGTGAATTATTTTAAAGAATTTAATTAAAAAATTAATATAAAAAATTGTCTTCTTGCATGTATTATTTGTAATGATAAACCATTTCTAAATATATAAGAAAAATAATTCAAATATTTTAATAATTATTTAAGTATGATGTAGGTAAATTGCTGTGAAATTAGTAATAAAACCCCACATGTTCTGCATTTTGGACATAAAAATCTATTTTAATTTGTTAATTGCTCAACTACTATTTTCTAGAAATTATTTCATAGCAGATACAATGCTGAATTGTATTTTTGCAAAATGTTGTCATTTTTACTAAATATTAGTTGACATATTCAAATATTTTCACTCTTTTCCATCACTTTAACTGTTTAATACTCTAATAATGTAAATGACATAACCATCAGTACAGATGACTGAGGTCTTTATAACAATTTGAACTTGTAATTTACTATAGATGGGTTAAATTAAAATCAATTTATGTATACATTAAGGATTGAAAAAGGTTTAAATTCTCATAAATCTCCCAGCTAAAGATTGAAATAGTGAATCATTTGTTCTTCTTACAAAATAAATGTTAACAAGAGAAATACAGCTGTATAGAAAAACAGTTCTTGCTTTTAAATTGAATCTATTTTATCTCAAAAATAAAAAAAAATCTAACCTTGAATTTCGGCATCTCATCAATTTCTTATCCTCATATAAAAGAGCTTATAACGACTATTTATTTAAGACTCAGACTTAACACTATTATTCACAATTGTTACAATCTCCTCTAACTAATTTTATGGTAATTGGGTAAGATTATTAATACACTTAATTATCTATTTTTCTTCATTTTTTTTAAATTACCTAATTTAATTAAGAACCAACTTCAATCTTCCTTTTATAGTCAATGGTGGTTGGTTACACACAACTTTTAATTGTAAATTTTTAAAATTATTGCTATTCATAACAATTGCAGATTTATTAACATATGAATGTTGCTTTATTTCAATCAAAATAATTATTAGTCTGTGTTGATTTTTATTTGATTAAAATCATGGAGAAATCATATGAATGACCAGTGTAGACTTTATCTTTCTAAGTACTGATAACTACAAAGTAAAATTGTGACTAACATCTTATTTTATTAGTTAATAATCTTTATACATGTCAAAATATTAACTATGTTTATACAATGAAACTAATTGAAATCCATGCTTTCTCAAAATCCTTGTCTATCTGATTCAAGTCCAAACATTGAACCATTTGGATAGATCTATGTTTATGAAAAAGCCTACTAATATATCTTAGTCAGTGAATAAAGATAACTTTAGCCTGGCAGGTGGCTGACTCATTCCTTAGTTGCCCTAGTTAGTCTAGAGTTGAGATTATTTGATTGGTTACTTGTTTAAACTTCTATTTAAAAATATTTTGTTTTTATGCTTTAGAAAATAAGTGATATAGAAAGATTTGCCCATGACATAAGTATTGGTTTGATAAAAAACAAAACAAACAGGATATTTATATACTGTATAAAGCCAAAGACATTTTATTGAAAGAAAAGGCTATTACTTAAAGTGATGAACTTGAAAAAAAAAATTCTGATCTAGAATTCTCAGTATTTCTTCTTATTATCTACTAAGCACACTTGATGTCATTGATGAAAATATTTTAAAATTTAATTTAAAAATCTATATCAAATAAAATTTCAGTAAAAAAAACGAAACAAAACCACATTGTTAGATTATAAACCCCAAACTGCAATTCATTTCTGAATTATTTATCTGTGAAAATGGCACTCTTTTTTTAGTTATTTTTTTAATATAATGTTTACTTGTTATTTTTCTAACATTCAAATAAGAAAATCTTATATTTTCTAAATAACCTGTATCAACTCTAATTAGTTTATGGAAAATAACTTTTAAAAATAGTCTAATCTGGTTAATTACTTGACTATTATTTATCATTATTATTTTTGATGTTATATTATTATGTTTGCATCTAATGCAAAAGTTTGCTTCACATTTCTCATTTATTGGAGTGGAAGAGCATAAAAATATTTTTGGACAAAATTCATTTTACAGACAAAGAAGCAGACGTTTAGTACTATCAATGTCTAAATAAACAATTGGAACTAACAATGGCCACTCTTCTTAATGAAGGTCAGAATTAACTATTCCAATTTGATTGGAATTCCAATATTAAAACTAATTAGTTACTACTTCTTATTATTCTAGCAGTCCACTGTATCAATATACAAATTATCAAGCCTCATTTCAGAAATCCTCCAAGTATTGGGAAAAAATATTTTGTTAAAAATATGATTGAATCATTTTTAAAATCTTGTGTAAAAAGATAATTTATTTTATGAATTATATTTAGAATGGAATTGATCAAAGTATTCTTTTATCATGCCTTTGTTCTTTGCTATGAGTCTTTGATTTTTTGTGAAAAAATCTATATTAATTTTCTACATGACATAAAAGAATATTTTTTTTTTTTTTTAAATTTTGAACCCATGCATACTTGGATTCTATTGGTGTTTTCCATTGCCAATAGTTTAGATGATCTAAGAATTAATGGTTGTAATATTCTCAAAAAGCATTCATTCTTTTATGTTAATAAATTATTTTACCACTAGAAAACTTCTAAATACATGCAGGTATTCAATTAGTTACTTATTTTTAAAAAAGCTATGCATTGCAATAAATGTGTTTGTCCATAATGATTCCTTATGCTAAACATACAAATATACTAACCTGGAGACTTTATAATTTGAGAATTAGATGCTACAAAAATGACTTGTTAGTTTCGATTTTTTTTAGATTTTCTAATCACTTTTCTAGGAAAATTGTAAATGTTCAATACTTTGAAACGCTGATAGACCTTGACTTAAAAATAAAATAAAAGGATATCAAAATGCTTTCAGAAGCAAAAAAATAAGAAAAATGAACACTTATTTATAGTTTTTATTTATACGGTTTTTGCATCTGTTGATGACTTTAGTTTGTGTTAATGGTACTAGTGTTTGACTGGGATAAACAATTTTCTGGTTTGAAAGTTGATGTTTATATCACAAGGTAATTATTTTATACAGAGCACTTTTTGCATACAAAGTATTTTTTTATCTTTCATTTATACAAGTGTATTAACATATTGTTTGTGTTTCTTCTGGTAATGGTATTGAAATCTTATTACTAAAATACATTATAAATAAATTTTTTTTTCCTATTTAAAACTGTAATATATTTACTTGGTTAACCACAAACCTAAGTTAGATACAAGACCATTTTTATGCGGTCATTATATCCTTGGGCATTTGTAATCAGTGCCACCCTTCACCTAGATGAGTTATTCAAAAGACTTTCATTTGAGAAAAAAATCTTTTGCTACATTTTTTCATAAAATTGTTCTTGATTTCCAGTTCTAACATCATCTACATTGTTTTCTAATTTATTTATTAGAAATTCCCTGTAAATGAATAAAAAGAAAAAAAGAAAATTCTTTCTACAATGTTTGGTATGTATCATAAATAATACTTGAAATGCTATTTGTTAGTAGACATAAATAAGTAAGAGAACAAATAAGTAGTATAAAAATGTTTTACAATTGTAAATTGTTTTATTCTGTAGAAACAACTTGCATATATTCACACATTATTTATCATACAATTATCTTCAAATATTTCTATTAATGTACATATTGAAAATCAAGTGTCCTTTTTTCAAATTTGTGAATGTTTTTGTTAATCCGTTATTGTTGACATTGATTTTTCAATTTTAGATTTCATTAGGCTTGGTTTTCAACACTAATGAAGTTTTATATCTCTTCTTAGTCATATAAAAATAGTATTGATATTTTTATATAGAAATTTATGAGAGTGATCATATTTGTTTTTTGTACATTAGTTGCAAATGTTGTTAACTGCTGATTTTTATGTCAGATTGTAAAAAAAATTACATTGTCCATTCATACAAATAAGTATTTTGTTTGACCTTTGTATTGTAATAATCTATTATTATATCTAGTTTAAAGTTGTGTATATTAGGATTCTATTTCATTTCAGTTTTATCTAAAATTTTTAAAATCATGAAAACAATTGTTTCTTTTCCTTAAAGAAAATCTTTTTTAGGGAATTGACTGAATTGATTTTTAAATACTTTGACCACAGGTTGTTAGCAATCATGAAGAAATTTTGGTTATAAATCACTCACAGATAAGGATTCACAAGCCATTGAATAGTGGTTTTTTTGATAAAATAGTCAAATCCAAAGTTTGAGCAGCTCAAGAGGAATAAGACTGCAATGTTGGTAAGGTGAATAGAGAAACGTTAGACATTATTGGATGTTGATTTCTATTATTCATTTTTTAAAGTTATTTTGACCTATCTTACAAAATATTTCACAGAATAGAAATGCTAAGTTCGTATTGTCTTTTATGCATACTCTCTTCAACCAGATTTTATTTTTTTATTTTTCCTTGGAAAGCTCAAGATTTCAGAATCACTAACTTAAACACTGGTCAGTAGCTGGACTTGACTTGTCACTGATGTTATCTAAGCACTAGCTTTTGGTTTTATGAGTAATTATGTCATCAGAACACGTCGGAGATTAATCTAACCTCATTACCGTATACATTATGCTCAAGAAGTGTTATTTTATTAGTAAAGCTTATTAGCATTTTTTCAATGTAACACACCTTTGAATAACAATGAAGACATTGCTTGTGCTCTATAAAAAGAAAATAAAGCTAATTGTGATAAGGTAATAGCTTAGTATGTATTTGGATTTATCTTAAACTAGATCAAATTAGTTATTTTTTCTTCCCATCTTATGTGACTTGATATTAGCTCATCACTTTAAATATATTGTTTTTTTTATCTATTTGTTTGGTTTGAGCAATCTGGTCACCATCTGGCTGTTGTTGCCAGACAAACATGATTGCCCTGATGGTTGTGATGTGTATGGATACTGGAAATAGGCTTAACATTTTATGAAAAGCATTGGCATCTAACCAAAAGGAAATTAAAAGCTACAACTTTTTACTATTTTATTGTAAACAATCAGAGTTTGGAGTGAAGAAATTGTTTTGTGATAATAAACTACCTATTTTTACCTACATGTGTAGATTATTTATGATTTGATAATTCAACTGTTCTTGAATTATGAGCTAAAATTTTAAATGATCCAATTATTTTCATTTTTTTTTTTTGCAACCTTTCAAATATGATGAATGTTTTAATTTCATATAAATACTGCTTTCCACTATTGTCTGCTGCAACATGTTTTGAGCAACTAAACCTCTTATCTGCTTGGATAGAAATTGAAACTGCTAAGATTCAGATTCCCAATACAGTGTTGTGGCAAATCACCTGATGAAGGCTAGAGTATAAGATGGCTGAAATGTGGAGAAACAGCAATTATGATGATGAGGACAACAGTCTGCAAGAAATGAAAGGATAGATTATGAAATCTCATCTCAAAGATTTTCTAATTTAAAATGTTTAGTCAAACCATGTCATTAGGAATGGTATTCTGCTAAAAAAATAAAATATAGAAAAATTACATTTAAAAAGGCTGAAAAAAGAGGGGGGAGAAAAGAAATAAAGAATGATAGATGGAAGGAAGTGAATTCTTTCTTTTTTTCCATCCAACATAGTCTTTTTCCTTTTTCGTCATCATAATTGATTATTTAGTCAGACAAGCTGGTTTCTATGACAATTTTTTTTGTAGGATAAGATGTAAACTAGCAAGCAAAGTCCAAAAACTTGTATAAGTATAAAAATTATTTGTTATAAATATAATGGATCTTGAAATCAAATTATTGCTGAGAATTTTGCAAGAAAATATGAGCATGATATATAAGTTCATTATTATATAATGAACTATATAATAAGTCAACATCTCCTTTAACTTTTATTTGCTTCAAGCTGATAGGGTTTGTTAATTTAAATGATTAACTTGTTTTAAAAGAATAACTTTAAACATAAACACAAGAAGATGCAACCCGTGGGTATTGCAAGATAGCTGTAATTGTAGAGCAACCTATCAAAAAAACACATAGATATAAGCTTGTGTCAAATTTGTATTCAACTAAGCTTACAACAAGCTTACAATTATGTTTATGAACTACAAAAAATGGTCTCTGAAAATACTGAAAACAGTTTCCAGACAAAAGTTGGGTATTTAGATCAACTCTTGTTCAATGGGATAAAGTACTTGACGTTTTTTCTGCCTTTTTTGGGTTAAAATTTTTTTGCCTACATGGAGGGTCATTTTTCTAAATCTTGAATTACAAAGTTGAATGTCTCAAAATGAACAAATAAAAACCATTGCTTCCTTTTCTATTTCAATTGTATTAATGGAAAAATTGTTCAATTTTTTCTTTCTTCATTCTAACATTATAATAATGCCTAGGAATCATGAGTATCAATTTTTTTTCAATATATTTCTTTTATTGAAAGTGGATGTGTCTTATTCAATCAGTATTGCTTTTACATTTGCAAAGTTGAACATTAAGGCTTGTTCTCCTAAAATAAAAAAAAATTAAGGCCAACATTGATATTCAAAATATAAAGCTTGCCTGTACAGATAATGTTTTGTATAGTTCTATGACACATATAACACATTCTATTTCCATTTGGCATTTAACCTTAACTTTAGCCAAATGGACTGCAGGTTTTATATCAGTTTGTTCTTCTCCTAGATAAGTTACTCTACTGAGTTATTGAACCTCATTTGGCTGAGACAGCAGAAAATGAATGCAATGGTTTTGACTGAAATTTGAACTTGTGTATTATGATTCCAGAATCTTAAGTTTTTACCACTCCTCCCCCTCACTGCCTAACAGTCCATCGCCTTAACCACTTAGTCACACAAATACCTTAGACTGTTATATTATACATCACTTCAGTATTTCTAAGGTATATGTTGATGGAGAGGGGGACATGTTTTAGATTTAAAAGTTATATATATATATATATAATACATAGAAACAAACTCTAGCTTCTATGTAATTAGGCATATTAACATGCATAGACATGTACACTCAACAACACACAATTTCAAAAATCTCCAACTAATGATAAACAAAATCATACTACCTAATCTATATACATATAAAAGTCAAATCATCGTGTTTGATTGGGTTCTACATCCGGTTTCGAATTTCCAGTGGTTTACGAGCATTGCATGTGGCTAGATCGAGCCGAAGAAAACAAGAAATTAAACTATAAACACTTGTATATGGTCACCCATCTAACTACTAACCAGGCACAACGTTGCTTATCTTTAGTGATCTGTCAGGAACCACTGTCTCCAAGATGACTTGACCCTATAAATCATTTTAACAATAGAGTGGAGATTGTTACTTAAAAAATCTCTTTTAAAAAAAAAAACATAGAAAAGATATGAAGCAGCATTTTTGAATGAAAAATAAATAAATGAATAAATAATGGAGAAGTGTATAGAAAACTATTATAGTTATATAAAAATGATTCACCCCACTTAAATTTGCATACGTACATATGGTACTGTATTTCTATTCAATAGGCTTCATTAACTACAATAGAGAAAAGCATTAAAAGTTGATTTAATATAAAAAAAGCTTCAGAAATAAATTTAGTATAAAAACCATTAGAAATGAATTTATCATGAAAAAGGGTTAGAAATGAATTAAAAATTTAGTATAAAAAAACTTTGATTGTCTTCTTAGATTATAGGCTTTCCTATTTATCTTAATGGTCAGTCCCTGGCACCGAGCAATAAAATCCTAAAAACTTAATAAAAGAATAAAAATTATTATTATTATATTATTATTATTGTGAATTGCAATTAGCTTTGCATTCACAGCACTATTGTATGTAAATAAAGAAATTATTTTTTTCTTTCTTAATAAAGTTACACACTGAGGAAACTTTCAAATGCACGGCTAGTGGATTTATAGAATGGAATACTATTGTGTTTGTTATTTTTATAATATACTCATAAATCATCATTGAATTGATTTGAGTAAATATATTACTTTGTAAAATAATGAAGAAAACGGGACAGTCTCTGTCATTAAATGTCTACTCTTTTTGAAAATGAAGAACATTCTATACCATTTCAACCTCTAATTAACTTTAAAATAGACTTATTTTCAAGTAAAAAATTCTTCAAATTCAAAATGAAAGCAATTTGTTTAATTTTTTCTCATTTTGAAGTTCTTTTCCTATTAAAAGTTGATTAATCCATTCATTTTAAAGTTTATTAATCTTTTTTACTTTGAAAATAAGTCCATTTTAAAGTTGAAATGATCTAGAATTTAAGCTGCATTTTTCAATTTTAAATGAAAGAAAACTTTCACTGATCTGAAATATAGATTAATTTGAATCTTTCATGTTTGTGTAGCTGTCTACCATTTATTCAAATAGTACACCATAGAAATAAATTTTTGCAAATCAATGTTTTTTTTTTGTTGGGATGAATTTAATGCATTCCTTGCATTCTTTATTTCTGTGTTTTGTAGTTTGTCTTTCACTGCTCTATTTAAATTTGTTGCCACTCAGCTTTCTCTTTTAGTCAGATTATTTTGGCATCATCTGTAAATGGTTTAGTAAGTTCTTGGCTATTATCTTATACTAGTATCTGAAAAGTTGGGTGGGATAATTCCAGAATGTTGTTTTGAATGACAAGAACTGCTAAAAGATGAATGTGTTGAAACTATGACTGCAAATTAGGTTATCAGTATATTCTTATTTAATTTTTGGCTTTTATATATTATGCGTGTGAATTCATGTTTATTTCTTCCTCTTTTATTTCATCATACTTTTTTAAAAATATCTTTATCAAATGACTTATTCTAAAATTTCTACTTGAACAATTCAACTTTAATCCTCAATTAAAAAAAAATCTCTCCTTATGATTTCCTTTCTTAAATTTTTCTTATTGAATGTCATACAAAAGTGTCATTCCTCACAAAATATACCTCTCAAAATATGTATGGTTAGATATTAAAACATTGAATTCCACTTTCAGAATTCATAATACATGTATACCAATATCAGTATTTTTTTAAAGATTTCTTTGGGGAATTGATTTAGATGAGTAAATAATATTTCTCTAAAATGAATCTGTTAAAAAAAGTTGGGCCTTTTCACTTTTATTCAAAAATGTACAATTTTTGCTTTGCTTAACTTATCATAACCATTTTTTAATGGTATAACTGCAAAGTAAATTATATCACAGTTTCAGGTTTTATTTACTGAATACTGACTAGGTTGTGTATTCATCTCTATTCTAAAGAGTTACATTTCAGGCACAGACTTAAATTATTTCATAAAATAACATCAGACTAATTTTTATATAAGATATCAACAGATGTCAACTAAAAATAGTTTCTTAAAATATTATATGAATCATGACATTACATACTTTAATGATTTTGTTGATTCTAAAAATATTATCTCGAAATGATTACTAAATTTAAAATTAAGTATCGCCAAAAATGACTCTCACTTTTTTTCTTTTTAATTGGTAAAGTTTAGGAATGTACGTTGCATAATTACTGGCCCCCAAGTGTAAGAAAGGGTAATGTTTTGTAGTTTCAAAATTAGGTAATGAAGTCAAGGATTCTAGAGCAAGTTAAATAAATGAATTTTAAAGAGTCATTTTTAGATTACTCAGATTGATGTGCAATAATGTTAGTTAAGCAGGGAGCAAAATGTCCCTAATAATAATTATCCACTATCTATGTTTAGGCCTTTAAACATATGTAGAAATAAATCCTTAAGTTATTGGTTGTGTTATCTGCCCAAGAACTACCTGACATGATAATCATTAAATGAAGCTGGCACATAAATGGACCACAGACCAAGTTGGTACCAAAAAACAATCATGACCCTAAAGATGAAAAATGAGAAAACTTGGATCATGAAATGTATCTGTATCTGTTTCGGCTAACACTGCTGAACGGTTGAGCCGGCTCCACCCATTGAATTCGCCGCATTTCGAACTAAGGCCGCCCACGTCAAAGTAATTGGTAAATCCATTGAGTAGAGATTCAAGAGAATATGAAATTCACAAGCGGTCCTCAAACCCGCATGTATATCCTTGATGAAGGAGATGGAGA